>CAWUFW010020417.1:0-152067 GCA_963921515.1 Calotriton arnoldi | reverse complement strand
GTGGCATCGTTTGCGTCCGAGTCTGTCGGGTCGTGTTGATGCTAGGCTATGTGGCATCATTCGCGTCCGAGTCTGTCGGGTCGTGTTGATGCTTGGCTACATGTAGTCGTTCGCGTACGTGTCTGTAGGTTGACGCTTGGCTATCTCGAATTTTGCGTGTACGAGTCTATCACGCCAGGCTCCTTTCCTGCTGACTCGGACGTATAATATATTTTCCGGCCGAGTCGGTCGTAAATTTCGAGCTTCGCATCGTACTCAGTTATTTGTAAGGCGTGTGTACGGTTCGGTTGGAAAAAATGACGGGTCCGTGTCAGGTAGTACGTTTTCCGGCCAAAATCGGAATCGACCCCTAAGAGTTAACACTCCCCCTGATGCCCTGAAGGACTAAGGATTCTGGGCCTCATTTACAAGAAAGTAACGCAGCGCGGTGCCGCAAGCCATTTGGCTGTGCCAAGCTGCATTACTGTCAGAGCACAGGGATGCTTCATATTTACAACAATACAATGGATCCCTGTACTCTCCCCTGTGCTGGTGCACAATTGGTTGCCATGCGCTAACGCAGGCACCCTTGCACCATGGTGCAAGGGTGCCTGTGTTGCAAGGATGATTGTTTTCGTTACACCTTTCTGGACAAAAACATTGACAAGAGGTATTTTCCTCTTTCTATGTGTGCTGCATTCTGCAGCACACATAGAATGCGTAAAAAACTATGAGAAAAAAAAAGTATTTCTCCTCGTTGCGCCTCATTACTCCTCCCCTGGGGAGCGTAGGATTTTGACGCACTCCCAGGTTTATGAAACCTTGTAAATCTGGAAATGTGGCAGAACCCATGGGTGTTGCGTGGGAACTCCCACAGCAACACCCATGGAACACCCCTTTCATGCAAAGTGCTGCGTGAAAAGGGAATGTATTTACAAGGACAAGAAAAGCCACGCAGGGTGGCTTTACGTGTCCTTGTAAATATGGAGCATATAGGCTGGTCATCAAGAGGGAAACAAACCCAAAATCATTGAAATCATCCCAGCAGGGCCTGAGATATTTACTGTGACCTTTGCAATCGAGCATGTGGCGCTCCACGAAATCCTTGAAATTACCCCCATGGTGGGTCAGTACCCGGGGGTTGGCCTGAGAATCGGTAATTATTTAAATTTCCCAGGGAGGGGACGTGCTTTAGACCCTCTCCCCAGACTCCTTCTTGCACAGTAATCACGGGTCCCGTGACCACATCCCCGGGACCTAACACAATGGGGAAAGGCCCACAGAGCGGTGCAGGTGCCGATATGCTGATTGACCATTGGCGGCTCGCCGAGGGAGTGGTGCGGAGCGGTGAGTCGGGGGAGGGTCAGGGTAGGGGACTAGTGGACTCGGACTTACGACGGACAGAACTCCCTCTGAGTTCTGTCTGTCGTATGTCCGAGTTCATTACCCCCCACCCTGCCCCTCCCCCACCCCGCCACACCACCATGCACCACTCCTCGGCGAGCCGCCACTGTGATTGACTACTGCTCCCAGTGTGGCCAGAGCTATGAGAGTGACAACAAGAGCCCCCTTTGCCCCTTCTCCCCCTTTTCCCATGTCTGAGGGGGGCAGAGGGCATCCAACTGCCTGCAAGCGGGAGAAAGAAGAAGGGATGGCTCCTGCGCCGGCCAAAGAAGCTGGCCGGGTGTGAGAGAGCTGGTCAGGGTTGCTGGGGCCTTGGGGCTCATTCCATATTCCTCAACAATAAAGCTAGCATTTGAAGGGTATCTCGGGAGGAAATGGGGCACCCCTAATACCAGTAAAGATAAAAAAAAAAGCACAGCACGAGGTCGCATCCAGAGAGAACTAAAGCAGGTGAACCTTCTCATTAAAATTCACTGCTCTATAGAGGGAGCACCCCATAATGCCCTGCAGCAGTTAGAGTGCTTATGGCTCTAGCTTTGTGGTTGTCCCAACACAGGTAGAGGCTCCACCAACATGATTAAGGAAGTGAATGGGTGCTGCAGGCATGCAGCAGCCCCCTCTGGCTTAACTTGAAAAGGTAACCCTATGCCTCCCAAGTCAGAAGCTGCATGACCTGGGGATACTTTTTCCACATGTTAAAGCACTCTGGACTGGAGCCTTTGCTCTACAGCCTGGAAGTGCAGGGACCTCCAGTGATAGGGTCTAAGGTTGCATTGTTATATTGCCTAGTTAAAGCACTCTGGACTGGAGCCTTTGCTCTACAGCCTGGAAGTGCAGGGACCTCCAGTGGTAGGGTCTAAGGTTGCATTATTATATTGCCTAAATATATAAAAGAAAGTTTCAAACACGTATTTTGATTTCAGTGTTTTATTGACAATATATGTTTTAGATAAACCTCGTAATGCTTTCATTAACAATAATGATTGTATTTAAACATTGTTCCTGATTCCAGTAATCACATGGTGTTTTTTTAAGATGTGATTATTGGTCTTTCAATATGGTAGCCCCTTGATAAACCAATATGCTTGCCTATATTGATGTGGTGGCCCTTTTCAAAGCCAGTAGGCTATCCTTTTATTTTAATGTGGTGACCCCTTGACAAAGCAAGTAAGGCTGCTTTATTTAAAGTGATACCCCCCATATTGGGATGTTTTATCTGGTATACGTGGGGGTACTGTGATTATGGGGGTCATCACCCATTAGGGATCATGTGTGTATTCAAAATGTCACCAAAGGAAATTCAATCTGCCAGATGGATATATTTCTAGGTAAAGAGTCAGAATATCGAGTAGGAAATGTCGACTTGCACTAATATCGAGTGCAAAGTATAGAGATACATAAATATCGACTGCAAGAATATCGTGGTCAAGAACATCGAGTTTCAGTTAAGATATATTGTTTTCTAAAATATCGAAGTAATTAATATCGTTTGCAAAAATATAGTTGTAAAAAATATCGTATTTTTAGTTAGTGTTATGTATTTTAGTATGTATTCTAAATGTATGTGCTCTATTTTTTGTCTTAGTATTGCATTTGTTTTTTAATATATGTGTTAAATTTTTAGAAGTTATTAATTTTATTTTAATTAAATTTTGCGTTTTAGTTCTGTAGCGGGTTGTGGGTTTATAGGGGAATAGGGTGGGAAGTAATTTAATTATAATAAATTGAATATTAATTTTTATTTATTAGTATTTATTTATTTTTGATTTTATAGTGTTAATTGTGTGAATTAATGTATTAATAATTATTTATTAATTGGTTGTTAATTATTATTAATTAATTGGTAATTATGTTAATTGTGTTATTTTTTTAGGAGCGGGTTGTGGGTTGATAGGGGAGAAGGGTGGGAAGTCATTTAATTTTAATACATTTATTAATATTTTTAATATATTTAATTAATTTTATTTTATAGTGTTAATTGTGTGAATTAATGTATTAATAATTATTTATATTTTGCTTGTTAAGTGTTATTAATTAATTCATTAATTGTTAATTAATTATGTTAATTGTGTCATGTTTTACGAAATTGGTGGTGGCATTTAAAGGGAAATATGGTGGGAGGTAATTTATTTATAAATAATTATTTGTTAATTAATGCTAATTAATTAATTAAAATTTAAATATGCCAATTGTGTAATAATTTTGATGTGTGAGTTGTGGGGTTTATAGTGGTAAATGGTGGGAAGTAATTTTTTTTAAATTAATTAATGATTTGTTGTTAATTGATATTAATTTATTAATGTAAAATTTGTTATGGAAATTGTGTAAATATTTTTAGGTGTGTGTTTTGGTGTTTATTGGGTTAGAGGGTGGAAAGTAACAGTTTAAATTAATTATTCATTACTTGATCATTAATATTCATTTATTAATTGATAAATATTTTTGGTAATTGTTTAGTTTTTATTTTGTTTGGGGATTTAGGTTCAAAAGCTGTAACGTTTGGTTTGTACATTAATTTTTACATTTTTAAATGTGTTTTATAATTATTAATATTTGTTTAATTGATAATTAATTGTGTTAATTATAGAGGTACACTTTTTTGTTTAATTTAGATGTGTGTTGTAAATTGTGTGGTGTTATAGGGTAGGAAAATAAATATAACATTTATGTAATTTTTAATTTTTTGATTAAGATTAATTTCTATTACAAAATATTTATTTGTTTGTAAATGTTTTGTTAAATTAAAAAAAGTAAAATTTTTATGTCAATTTGAGATTTTTGCTACATTAAAATATTTTTATATGTTTTGTTAATTTTTATATTTTAATATATGTTTTGTTTTTGGGTTTTTTATTATCTTTTGTATTGTAGATGATATTTTGTTTGTTTTTAAATTTGAATTTTGTTCTGTGGGAATAGTAATTTTTACCCCTCCGCTATCCAACACTTTCCCTACTGTTGCATTCGCAGGAGTGGGAATAGTAATTTATACCCCTACGCTATCCAACACTTTCCCTACTGTTGCACTTGCAGGAGTGGGAATAGTAATTTTCTCCCCTCCGCTAACCAACACTTTCCTTACTGTTGCACTCATTGGAGTGGGAATAGTAAATTAATACCCTCCGCTATCCAATACTTTCCCTCCTGTTGCACTCATTGGGGTGGGAATAGTAATCTGTACCCCTCCGCTATCCAACACTTTCCCTACTGTTGCACTCACTGGAGTGGGAATAGTAAATTATTCCCCTCCACTATCCAACACTTTCCCTACTGTTGCACTCGCTGGAGTGGGAATAGTAATTTTACCCCTCTGCTATCCAGCACTTTCCCTACTGTTGCACTACCTGGAGTGGGAATAGTAATTTTTATCACTCCGCTATCCAACACTTTCCCTACTGTTGCACTTGCTGGAGTGGGAATAGTAAATTATTTCCCTCCGCTATCCAACACTTTCCCTACTGTTGCACTCACTGGAGTGGGAATAGTAATTTTTACCCCTATGCTATCCAACACTTTCCCTACTGTTGCACTTGCTGGAGTGGGAATAGCAATTTTTATCCCTCCGCTATCCAACACTTTCCCTACTGTTGCACTTGCTGGAGTGGGAATAGTAATTTTTTCCCCTCTGCTATCCAACACTTTCCCTACTGTTGCACTCATTGGAGTGGGAATAGTAAATTATTCCCCTCCGCTCTCCAACACTTTCCCTAGTGTTGCACTCGCTGGAGTGGGAATAGGAAATGATTCCCCTCCGCTATCCAACACTTTCCCTACTGTTGCACTCACTGGAGTGGGAATAGTAATTTTTATCCCTCCGCTATCCAACACTTTCCCTACTGTTGCACTCATTGGAGTGGGGATAGTAAATTATACCCCTCCGCTATCCAACACTTTCCCTACTGTTGCACTCGCTGGAGTGGGAATAGTAAATTATTCCCCTCCACTATCCAACACTTTCCCTACTGTTGCACTCGCTGGAGTGGGAATAGTAATTTTTATCCCTCCGCTATCCAACACTTTCCCTACTGTTGCACTCATTGGAATGGGAATAGTAAATTATTCCCCTCCGCTATCCAACACTTTCCCTACTGTTGCACTCGCTGGAGTGGGAATAGTAAATTATTCCCCTCCGCAATCCAACACTTTCCCTACTGTTGCACTCGCTGGAGTGGGAATAGTAATTTTTATCCCTCCGCTATCCAACACTTTCCCTACTGTTGCACTCATTGGAGTGGGAATAGTAAATTATTCCCCTCCGCTATCCAACACTTTCCTTACTGTTGCAATCGCTGGAGTGGGAATAGTAAATTATTCCCCTCCGATATCCAACACTTTCCCTACTGTTGCACTCGCTGGAATGGGAATAGTAATTTTTTACCCTCCGCTATCCAACACTTTCCCTACTGTTGCACTAAGGGTCGATTCCGATTCGGGCCGGAAATTTCTCCGACCGAGCCGGACCCGGAGAGATTTCCGACCGAATCGGACCCGTGCAGTCCGACCGAACGAGTAAGATGCGTCCGTATGTTATCGGACTCGAGTCGGTCGGACTCCCATTGATGTCAATGGGAGCCGGTCGTACAACGCGTACGCGGGCTCCCATTGACTCAATGGGTGCGAGTCGGACAAGGGCGCCCCCTACAGCGGGTACGCGGCGAAGCGATTCGCGCCGTACACGCACAGGTAGGGGGGACCCATGGGTCCCCCCTGTGTGCGACTCGCGCGGCTACGCGTACAGGGGGGTCCGACACGGACCCCCAAAGTACGGCTCCGACAGCTCTTACGAGCCGGAGTGCGCGGCTCGGTCGGACTGCTCGCGGCGCGCATCGTACTTACCCGGCCGGGAAACGTCTCCATTGCGCGGTGCGAGTCGAGTCCGAGCGAGTCGGTCGGAGCGGTTCGAGCCGGGAGCGAGTCGGTCGGAGCGGTCGGGACGCCCGGACGAGTCGGTCGGCGATTTCGCATCGTACTCGCTCGGCCGGACCCGCGTACGGTTCGGTCGGGAAACAGGGCTCCGAATCGGATCCGGTAAAGCCGAATCCGATTCGGAGCCCTACCGGCCGAGATCGGAATCGGCCCCTAAATGTAGTTTAAAATGTAGGTTTAAAAAATATTACATATTTTAATATTTTAATCTATATTATAATTTTTTTTTTTTATGTTATAGGTGTATGTAAATATATATTTATCTTTATTTTTTAATATATTTCTAACATTTTATAATTAATTAACATTATTATTTATTAATTATTTTTAAGTAAATATATATATTACATTTTATATATCTATGTTTAATGTATTTTTAAATTACATTTATTACTTATAATTGTTAAAATTTACAAATGAAATTTTGTTTTAAGTAAAATGTATTATTTAATTTATTTTACATTATTTATAATACATATTAAAAAAACGATATTTTGTACTTCGATATTTTCAACAACGATATTTTTTTTCTCGATATTTTTGTACTTACCATTATGAAGATAAGAGGTCGATATTTTTGACAACGATATTTATGTCCCGATATTTCTGTAGGTCGATATTAGTGTTGTCGTTATTCTGTCAGTGATCCATATTCCTAAATTAACATGTAGTATTTAGTAGTGCGTGTGCAATAAATGAACTCTTCCTATTTCAAAGGCACTGAATTAACAATCAGTTATTGAGTGTTATTGGACTGCTCTGCTTCGCTAGCCTGAGAGAGTCAAGTGCTATAATGTGGTGCTCGGTTTCTAGTGAGGAGACAATCATGGACCTATTATTTCTCCAGGCATCACATTCTGCACAACTAATAACCCAATTTCTTACACTGTTGATGTCGATTTAGTAGCAGGTTTGTCTACTTGCAGTGATGGTTTTGTGTTACCACTGGCAGGAGTCGCTCCAGTAACAACATGGTTCTGGACTCGGAGCAACCATTGCACTCTCCAGAAGTTGAAGACATTACGTCAGTTCTTCTATGTCCTTGAGCTTGGAATCTTTTTTCTGCAATTTACTCGCTTTGCTGACAATCCAATTCTAGTAAAATGAGACATCCAGTCATTAAAAGGAAATAAAAGTCAGTACCCCTTTTTTCAACTGTGGATTCAGTATGGTGGCACAGGTGTACTCTTCAGAAGACACTATCCCTTTTTGCAGTATTTGCATTGTATTCACATAAAGGATTAAGCTGTTGACCAAAGCAACTGTTTCTTTTGACACTGGTATATGTTTGTTCCACATTTTGCAAATGGTTCTGTAGTATGTGCAACAAAGGAAGGGCTTGGCTCATGGTACAATCCTCCTTGCTGATGTCCTGTGTCAAAAGCTCAAGAGGCACTAGCATTTTGTTCCGGCACTGTACTAACTATCATTTGTCAACCTCCGTCATCATGGCTTTTGCAGGAGCATCCCTCCTCCTTTGTAGTATATCATCATTGATAAACCTGTACTGTTCAAACAGGAGTTGCAGCATGTAGAAGCTGGAGTTCCAATAGGTTGGGATGAGGGCCTTTAAGGAACTCAGATAGCGTACTGCGTAATCCTCAACTACTTCTGGGTTTTGACGGAATAGGTAATGAGTGCAAATCATATGACAGATGACCTGTATGTTATTGACAATGTTAGAAATGAGGTTTCTGGTTGGCAGAGGTATACACCCTGTCCAAGCTGGAAACACCACTCTAGTCAGGGTAAAGCTAGATACACACTAAAAGATAACCTGTGCTCACCCTCTGGTTGCTTTGCACAGAGCAGGCAAGCTTATCTAAAGAGGCAATGTGTAAAGTATTTGGTCAAAACACACACACACACAGTAACCCAATGACAAAAAACATAAAAGGACACCATACAGGTTTAGAAAAATAGAGAATAGTTTTATGAGAAAATCAAGACTAAAATGACAAAATTCCAATTCACAGAACCGGAGTTATGCATGTTAAAAGAATAAACCAAAAATAGTGCTTAGAAGTCAATAGTGCTAAAAGGTTACTTGAGGTCATGCTAGACTGGGGTAAATCTAAAGTACAGGCCAATCACGATGGAGGGCAGAGCAGCTACAGGACCCTGACAGGTCCCGCTGACAAAGTACCTTTGAAGGAGCAAAGCGCTGAAGTCGAAGACTCAAGGCGAGAAGTCGTGAAGTGGCGTTGTCGTTGTTGACCCGTGGATGGAGGCGAGAGTGTCAGCGCCGATCAGCACCTTCGATGGACGTGTCAGTATCGATCCCCTTTGAATTGCAGGTGCTGCGTCGATGTCAAGCCGTGCTGTCTGTTGGCATGGAGCCGTGCAGCTGTAGAATCGCTGTCGTTGAGCGCCTGCTGTTTCAGCACTGAAGGCGATGCGTTGTTTCCGTTCAATGCAAAGTCACTGATGCGTTGATGTAGGAAAAGCTTCAAGATCCCAATTCTGAGGCTCAGGTCTAGAGGGGCACCTCAGGCAAGGGTAAGACTCCTTGGGGCATATTCTCAAGGAACTATCGCTTAGTTAACAGCACTTTATCTCAGCCAAAGTCGCGATAAAATTATCGCCCCATTCACAAGCTGGTGCAAACTGCCGATATCACCAGTTTACCTGCGATAGCACCCGCAAAAAACATCGCCACAGATGAGCCCGGCAACTATCGCTAATGAGATGCAGAGTAGGCGTTCCCGAGCAAAAAGCCGCGACAACACCACAATGCAACATTCACAACGACCAGCCAGATCGGCGATAAGAACACAAAACAGGCGATACGGCGCGTTAGCAGCAGGAAATTAACACCTGCTCTGACCTGGTGCAAAGTCGGACGACAACCTGCACCAGAAAAGGGAGTCCAGCCCACAGCCACACCTGAAGAACAACAGATGCCATGGAGCTACTCATCATGCAGCTCGGTGCCCCAACATGGCCACAACACCCACCGCCACCACCCCCAGGCCCGCCACCACCCCCAGGCCCGCCACCCCCCCCGGACCACCACAGAGGCAGCTCAGACAAAGACAGCGGACCTTCAGGAAACGCACCAGCCTCACAGACTTAACCCCAGAGAATATCATTGCCCACTACAGACTCAAAAGACCAACCATCCTCCGCATCCTGAACATCATTGCCCACAGGCTGACGGTACCAACACAGCGGACAACCAACATCCCACCTCAGACAAAGCTGCTGGCTGTGCTGCACCTGTTGGCCTCTGGGACATTCCAACCAACAACCGCCAGAGTCGGAGGAGTCTCACAGCCAGCCCTATCCAAGTTCCTCAAACCTGTCCTGGATGCCATCATCAGCTTGGTACCCCAGTACCTATACTTCCCCCACACTGCGCAGGAACAGCTGGAGACCAAGCAAGGCTTCTACGCCATAGCTGGCTTTCCGCACGTGTTGGGGGCAATTGACTGCACACATGTCCTACTTGTGCCCCCTGCCGACACTTCACACAATTACCGCAACAGGAAGCACACGCATTCCATCAATGTGCAGGCAATAGTGGACCACCGGGGACTCTTCACCAATGTCGTCGCCAACTACCCAGGCAGTGTGCATGATTCATACATCTTCCGACAGTCCATCATCAACCGGCGCTTACAGGATGGCACCTACGGAAATGCAGTGCTCGTTGGTAAGTACCAAATGAACACAACCCACACATCAACTCCACAATCATGCAACTCACAACTCTGGGAATGCACACGTTACAAACACACATACAACATGCCCAACCACCACACATGACAGCACAACGTTCTGCGGTAACCTGGGATAGCCATGTACATGAGCCATCAATGGCATGGCACCTCAGCCACACAATAGCAGTATGTGGGGAGAGGTGGAAACCAGGCATGTGCGAAGGAGGCAAGTGATCCATGAATGCGAATGCACACAATGCCAAGTGTGGCGTGGAAGTGCTGGACAGACTGCAGTATGCAGACCACAGACATATCCATGTCGACACATACTGCTGGTGGTGGTATTGTTGTGGACAGTGGGCGCAACCATGTCACCCCAGCAAGTGGGGAAGATCTCGGAAATGTAGCTTGTTACGACCCCCTGTAAGCATGTGCGGAGTGGGCTTGACCGGCGTACGCCAGGCTAGCGTAGGGTTGTGAATACAAAGCACGTAGCCCTGGGCGTGGTTCTCTTCCGGAATGGCCAACATGGCTGCCAGGGCGGCAGCTCTCACCCCGCCACGAGGCCGATGCCGTGTGCGGCAGTGCCTGCGATCATGTGCGCCTGCCGCAGCCCGGGCCGCTGGTCCCTGAACCAGTCTTGTCCGCCCCTGTGCATCCAGGCCTCACTGCTCACCTGCGGACACCGGCGTGTCTCCAAGAGGGCCCACCACGTGCCGGTGCTAGCTCAAAGCCAGAGGCCCACGACCTTGGCAGCCTCCTCAGACCATCACGGCCTCCGCAAGCAAGGCCCGCAGTACTCCTTTCACGTTGACGTACTCCACCGGCATACACAGTGGTCAAGTAGGTCACACATTTGGAACTGAGTCTTGATTACACAATGGCAGAGTACATATTAATGGCATCGTTTATATCCCTATACTCCCTTCGATGTGGTGCCACCAACTCTGTGCATAGCATTCCGACCACACATGTCTGTGGGCCCTTGCGGACTTCTGCCTTTGGCCTACACAGCGGTCCAGCAGGCCTCACACCAATCCAATACAGTCCGTAACAGGCAGGACACGGCATAGTCGCAGGGTGCACACCCGCTCAGCCCTGGTGCCTCCACCTCCGTCAACCATGAATCTTCTCCACATGCCATTTCAACGCCGTGTGTTAGAGATCCAGGAGGAGCTAGCTGCACAGCGGTTGCCCCGCGCTGACCGCTGCCTCCGGCACACACTGCGGTCGAGTAGGACACACAATTGGAACTGAGTCTTGATCTGTTCATTGCAGAGTTTATATCATTGTACAGGCCTCATCGCAGACTGCATCCCCTTCCAGCTCTGGGGCCACTGACTCTGTGCCACGGGAGTCATGGACACTCTCTGGTTGAATGTTGGTGGCGTCGGAGTCTATGGCCTGGGGGTTGTCTTCATCATCATGTAGCTGATACTGACATTGTGGGAAAAAGGGGACTGTAGCATTCAACTCCTCCATATTGCCTGTTTCTGCTTGCTTCTGCCCTCTGCATCATGCCCTGGATGGACACCTTCCACTGTCCCCCGTAACACTCCGCGGCATTCTCCTTGGACATCAACGAGGACCCGCTCAGCTCTCGTGGCCCTACCTCTGTGCATCGCAAGTCACCGTCCCGTGGCGGTGTGCCTGTGCCGGCCGCTGAGCATCCGGGGCCACTGACTCTGTGCAGCTCAAGTCATGGACCCTTGCTGTTTGTACTTTGAACTCCTGATTGTCTGATCACTGTTGTAGTTGTTGCCAGCACCAACCAACCCTAGAGGGGTGGCTTACACTGCCCAACACCCATCCAGCACAGGCGTCACTGGACGTGTGACCCTGGCAAGTAAAGGTGCCGGGCGCACGTGCCCGTAGCCAGTTCCACAAATTATCTCAGTGTGTCCGTGTGGTCATTCTGTATGCATGTGTGCCCCGGGTCATACCACATTACATTGTGCTGTGTACAGCGTCCGCATCCTTGTCACCTCAGGGAGTGGGGTGGACCTGGGACATGTATCTGTGTCGGACCCCCTGTCAGCGTGAGGGAGTGGACCGGCGTACGGCAGTACGGCTTAGGGGTGTAGTCATTCAACACATGGCTCTGGGCGTGATTAAGTTTAGGCCTTGCCAAGGCAGTAACTAATGCGTGTGTCTCAGGTGTAGTGTCGGCGCCACCCGTCACGCAATATATAATGTTGCTATGTAGCATGCCCCCGGAGTACGGGCTCGGCCGAGGGGTAAATGAGGGTGCGCAAGCCCGCTTGGGGTCAGGGATCAGACATGCCAACTGTTGTGTGTGTCGCTATTTCCGCAGCATAAGCCAAAGGTCTACCCTCAACCGCATGGCGAGTTCAGCCAGGCATGAACTCTACATCTGTGTCTGCCCTGTCCTTACCATAGGCCTACACACACGTGTCCGTCCACCTTCACCTCCACAACATCACTGTGTCGTTGTCAGGCTTGTGAACATGCGCAGACAGGCATGACAATAGTGTGCCGTAGGGGTGCAAGTGATGCAACCGCGCTGCGCACACTAGTGAATGGGCTCGGGGGGAGGGAGGAGCAGCAGTGAGGCCACGTAATTCACATTAATGCCGCTCATTTGCAACAAGCAGTACATGTCATGCAGGAATCACAAAGTCACACATATCACACACCAATGAACCACTGACCCTGCCAACACATCATGCAGAACCAACTATTGACTCATGTCTCTCTGCACTGTCACAGGTGACCAAGGATATGCACAATGGGCCTGATTCACAGAACTAACTTACGTAAAAAACGTAAAGTTAGTACTTTTTGGTATTCACAGAATACACTTACTCATTTTGGTATTCACAGAATGAACTTACTCATTTCGGTATTCACAGAAGTTAGTAGTCCTAACTTTAGGACTCCTAAATGCCTTCTGTGAATACCGTAAGTCTTAAAGTTAGATTTTTCTCAGTTTAGGAGTAGTAAAGTCCTAACTTTACTACTCCTAAACTGAGAAAAATCCTAACTTTAAGACTTTCGGTATTCACAGAAGGCATTTAGGAGTCCTAAAGTTAGGGCTACTAACTTCTGTGAATACCGAAATGAGTAAGTTCATTCTGTGAATACCAAAATGAGTAAGTGTATTCTGTGAATACCAAAAAGTACTAACTTTACGTTTTTGACGTAAGTTAGTTCTGTGAATCAGGCCCTCTGCGCTTGGATGATGACACCCCTCCGAGCCCCGAACACACAGGCCCAGAGGCAGTACAATGTGGCCCACAAACGCACCAGGGGCATCGTGGAACGCACATTTGGCGTGTTGAAGTCACGTTTCAGGTGCCTGGACCTCACAGGTGGGAGGCTCCTGTACAGCCCAGACATCGTGGGCAAGATGATCGTTGCATGTTGTGTGTTGCACAACATATGTGTACGCAGCAAGGCCCCATGGATACAAGTGCCAGATGCACCGGAAGTTGATGATGAGGATGAGGCAGGTGGACCACACCCCACTGCAGCCGCAGCAGGACTTGCCCGTAGGAACACCATCATTGACAATTTCTTCACATGAGCACGTCACATTGTGACAGTCCTTGGCAATCATGGGACAGTACAAAATGACCACAGGCACAGCATGTGCTAATAAATGCATTCAAAATACACATTCCCTGAGTGCATGTCACTCATCTGTACAGGCACATCACTCAGACAAGTGTGAGTGCGACATGTATTGCTGACAATTTTCTGATTTGTTCATGGATGGTGGGTGTGTCACCTCTGTGCAGAGGGGCTGTTTCAGGTGTCACGTATTCGGGCTGCCAGTTCTGGGTGTCGCAGTTAGTAGGGAATCCCACTCTTCGGCGTTTCACATGTGTCCAAAATCATTCCATTTTGGCTGCCATTTGTGTCCTACAGGTGACAACAGGGCTCCTTTTGGGGTCAGATATGTACCACCATGATGCAGGGATGCCCCTGTGGCTCAAGTACCACAACATGGGCAACATGTATGTAAGCGGGAGTCACTGCCCCTACATTCGTCCACGCTTTCATGGTGGATTGATCATGGTCATGACACGTCTGTGTGCAGGAGGGGTTGCTTGTCCCTCTGCAATGTGAAGGGGAGATGCGGTTTCAATGTGTGTTCCATGCATGTTTCAGCATTGGCGTAGTTTACATGCAGACTGCATGTCAATGTACATTGTGACTGTGAGGAGATGCCTATTTGATGCGGGACAATGGTCATTTGTTCTACGTCACGGATGTGTTGTTGTGCTCGTACATTGTCATCTCACCGTTTTTTTACTCAGCTTTTATGGTGCATTTTCCCGCATGACACGTGGAAATTTCAGGCCTATCGCAGGTTATCGCTGAATTTTGTATCGGGATTGGCATCATCGCTACTATTTTCGCGTTCGTGTTTCGTGTTTTTTAGGCGTCGCGTTGATTTTAACACGTTCATTTTACGTATTAGCGTGGGACTATCGCATGGGGCCGCCATGTTGTGAATTCCACGTTAACACGGAGTTGTTTTCCCGCGATAGACTGCGATGTGAAGGGTTGCGTTAAGGTAATTTTGTGGTAGTTATCACACGTTCTTGAGAATATGCCCCATAGATGGTAGAGTCCAGCAGCACTTGCAGGATTGTAGGAAGTCTTTGATGACCCTGAAACTTCAGAAAACAGGAGGCAAGCCAGCAAGTCCTTAGAGTCACCGAGGGTTCAAGTGAGCTTGGTCCAGTCCTTGTCCTCAGCACGGCAGAGATCAGAAGGCAGCAGGGGCAGCTAAGCCCAGCAGTGAAGCAGTTCCTTAGAACAGTCTTTCAAGCAGAGTGGCACAGCAGTCCTTACTCCTGGCAGCGTTCTTCACAGAACCCCGCCCCCAACAAAATTAAAGTCTTTCTGCCCCCTAGACGCCAGGGTTTTTTTCCCGATGAATTTAGGGGTGGGGGCTGCACAAGATGGACATGCCAATGCCCCACCCCTCCCCCCCATAAAATTCCAGTCTTTCTGCCCCCCGGGGGCGCAGAAAGCACCCTAGACACCAGGTTTTTTTTTTTATAGGACCGGGGTGGGGGCTGACCAGAATGGGCATGCAAATGCCCCCACCCTATCTCCCCAAAGAAAACAAAAGACTTTCTGCCCCCCCCAGGTGGCAGATGGGGTAATAGTTCCTGATCTTCCCCCCGGGGGGGTGGCAGAGAGCCCACTAAAAGCCAGTGATTTTTTTTATATAGGTAGGGGGAGGGCTGCCCAGAATGGGCATGTCAATGCCCCCACCCCCCAAAAAAAATGCTACAGTCTTTCTGCCCTCCCGGGAGGCAGATGGGGCAATAGCCCCTTATCCGCCCCCCCCCAGGGGGGCAGAAAGTCCACTAGTCACCAGGGATTTTTTTTTCCCAAAGTTCACGGTGGGGGCTTCCCAGACTGTGCATGCCAATGCCTCCACCCCCAAAAAAAGATGCCAAAGTCTTTCTGCCCCCCCCCAGGAGGCAGATATGGCAGAAGCTCCTGATCTGCCCCCCGGTGGGGGCAGAGAGCCCACTAGGCACCAGCAATTATGCTGGCTTTATTATACATAGGAGTGGGGGCTGCCCAGAATGGGCATCCCAATGCCCCCACCCCCCCAAAAGAATAGCCACAGTCTTTCTGCCCCCTTGGGGGCATATCGGGGCAATAGCCCCCAATTTCCCCCCTCCCCAGGGCGGCAGAAAGCCCACTGGCCACAGAATTTTTTTCTGGAATGTGCCTACCTGTGGATTTTGGGTCCTAGCGCAGCCGGCACCTAGGGAAACATAGCAAACCTGTATATTTTTGAAAACTAGACACCAAGGGGAATCCAGGATGGGGTGACTTGTGTGGCTCTCACTAGGTTCTGTTACCCAGAATCCCTTGTAAACCTCAAACCTTGTAGAAAAAAACCACATTTTCCTCACATTTCATTGATGGAAAGTTCTGGAATCTGTGCAGATCCACAAACTTCCACCCACCCAGCATTCCCCAAAGTCTCCCGATAAAAATGGTACCTCACTTGTTGGGGCAGGCTTACTACCCGTGACAGGAAACGGCCCAAAACGCAACGTGAACACACCACATTTTTACAGTGAAAACTGACTCTTTTTTTGCAAAGTCCCTAGCTGTAGATTTTGAACCCTAGCTCTGCCGGCACCTAGGGAAACCTAGCAAACCTATACATTTTTTAAAGCTAGACACCCAGGGGAATCCAGGAAGGGGTGACTTGTGTGGCTCTCACTAGGTTCTCTTGCCCAGAATCCCTTGCACACCTCAAACTTTGTAAAAAAAAACACATTTTCCTCACATTTCTGTGATGGAAAGTTCTGGAATTTGCTTGGTTCCACAAAATTCCACCCACCCCGCATTCTGCAAAGTCTTCCGATAAAAATGGTACCTCACTTGTGTGGGTAGGCCTAGTGTCCGCGACAGGAAACGGCCCAAAACGCGACAAGGACACACCACATTTTTACAGTTAAAACTGACCCCTTTTTTGCAAAGTGCCTAGCTAAAGATTTTGAACCCTAGCTGTGCCGGCACCTAGGGAAACCTAGCAAACCTATACATTTTTGAAAACTAGACACGCAGGGGAATCCAGGATGGGGTGACTTGTGTGGCTTTCACCAGGTTCTGTTCCCAGAATCCCTTGGAAACCTCAAACTTTGTAAAAAAACAAACACATTTTCCCCACATTTCTGTGATGGAAAGTTCTGGAATCTGCGTGGGACCACAAACTTCCACCCACCCCGCATTCTCCAAAGTCTCAAGATAAAGGCGGATTACAAGTCCTATATATCCCCACAACAAGAAGGGTCCAGCAAATGTAACGGTATATTGCTTTAAAAAATCTGTCATACTTAGAAGAAGTTACAGGTGAAAACGTTGGCACAAATGGTTGTTTTTTTCAACTCATTTTTAATGTTTCCTATTTTCAGCTGTTAGATTCTATAAAAAAACCTTGAAGGATCTACACAAATGACCCCTTGCTAGATTCAGAATTTTGTCTACTGTTTTGTAATGTATAGCTTTTCAGGATCCATTATTGCTTTCATACCCATTTCTACCATTAACTGGAAGGAGATTGAAAGCACAAAAAATAGCAAAAATAGGCTACGTCCCAGTAAAATGGCAAAACTGTGAAGAAAATTTTAGTTTTCAGACAAAAGTCAGTCTGTCCCTGAAAGCAGGGAAGATGGTGATATCAGCACCACAAACCCCTTGTTGATACCATTTGCAGGGAAAAAACCAGACGCTTTCATCTTCAGCACTTTTTTTTCCAATTTTTCCCTAAAAACCCAAAAGTTGGCTGTATTTTGGCTAATTTCTGGGTCCCCTCCAAGGGAATCAACATACCCTGGGTACCTTTAAAATCCCCATGATGTTGGAAGAAAAGGATACAAATTTGGCGTGGATACCTTATGTGGTCAAAATGTTACAGGGGCCTAAGCGCGAACTACCCCAAATAGCCAAAAAAAGGCTTAGCACAGGGGGGGAAAGGTCTAGCAGCGAAAGGGTTAAGAAAGAAAAATAACAAAAATAACATTGGCTCCTAAATAGCCTTAACAATCTATGCTCCTATCAAAAGACTTTTGAAAGTGGCATGAAAACATTCAAAATCAGACACACACACTGGCTCCACCAAATGGTGTTTGCTCACACAGCAAGCAAAGAAGGAAACGTATAAAACGAAGACAAAATGCCCACCTATGCCACATACACACACACTGGATTCACAAAATTATGTTCTCCCATATGGCAAACAAAGAAGGCAGCCTGAAGAACAAGAACAAAACAGCCACCTATCAGACACACACACACACACTGGCTCCACAAAATAGTGGTCGCCCACATGGCAAACAAAGAAGGAGGAATGGTGAAAAACAGACATGGCTGTCCTTCACTGCCTGGAGTCTCTTCCTCCCTCCCAAAAAACTTGCAGCATTGCACTGAAAAGATTGCGCAAATGTATACCAAAAATGTGCATGGGTCCACCATTAAAGCAGCGAATCCAGGAAAGAAAATACACTTTAAAAAATGACTGTTGGAACTGGCTAAGGGGGGTGAAACTCTACTCAAGCAGCAACCAAAATCTCTGTCAGGGTGAAGTCACATGCAAACCCCAAATTAACCTGTGCTTAACCCTCTGGTGCCTTGGCACAAAGCAGTGAGGCTTAACTTAGAGGCAGTGTGTAAAGTATTTATGCTGCACTTCAAACAGTAATAAAGTAAATCGCCAAAACGTAAGAAAAACCCCACACCAGTTTAGAGACATAGAATAAACTTTAGTGAATTATTTGACACCAAAACGATAAAAATCCAATCAGTAGAACCAGAGATATACAATTTCAAAGTTTTAAGTAAAAAAGTGCCTAGAAGCACAAAGCTCCAACTGTAGTTATTTGGTCATGCCGGACCAGGATGCAGTCACAAGTTCAGGCTGACTGCGATGCAGCGTGGGCCAGATACAGGGACCAAGTTAGGTTGACTGAACAAAGTACCTTGAATCCTGGTTTGCGTAGCACTGCGAGATCCTGCGTCGACGATGAGTCACTCAGTGGCAGTTCCGAGGAGCTGTGGGGCTGTGATGCGGAGTCCTGCATCGTCGTCGAGGATGCTGTTGATGAGGGGCTTGTAATGCGAAGTCCTGCATCAAAAATGTGTGACACATCAGACGTTCTGGAGAAGCTGTGGGACTGCAATGCAATCTCGTCCTGCCTTGTCGTCGAGGATGCCGTAGACGAGGGGCTTGTGATGCAAAGCAGCTACGAGGAGATGCATCGTGCTATGTTGATTCTGCTCACAGGACCACAGCTGGGCTTGTACAGCACCTTCAGACCCACTTCCAATGGTCCAGGACTGTGATGGCACCACTTGGGGGCAAGATTCACAGCAAGTAGAGTCCAGGTGCTGGGTTCAAGATGGTTGGAGCAGTTTCTGCCCCTGAGACTCTGATCAGGAGCCCGGCCAACTAGCCCTTGGAGTCACTCTGGTGGTCCTGGGTTCAAGATGCAGGTCCCAAACTTTTCCTCAGGCAGCAGGGCAGCAGGACAATAGATTTGCAGTCCTTATTGCAGATTAGCACAGCAGTTCTTCTGAGTCTTCCACTGGTCCAGAGGTGTACTGAAGAGTTGGGTGTTAGGGTCCATTATTTATACCTGGTGCCAGCTTTGAAGTAGGAGAAAGTTCTGGAGGTTTCCACCCCCAGAGATGTTTGGAATTTCCTTCCTCCCTGCCGCGGACCCAGCTTGTGTGAGGTCACAAAAGACTAGTGTCAAACTCTTTGTAAGTGTGCCCAGGCACAGCCTTTGTGATGTGTCAGTGTGGTAGGTGACAGCGGTGAACTAAACTCTCCATCAGAAGCACTTGTTATGATATCACCGTAAGTATATGTCCAGTTCAAACTTTTACTTCAATACACTCCCGGACGCCAATCCTTGACGGCGTTTTCTTTCCAGACAAAACAAGTGTCGACTCACCTAATATAATACGGCGACAATTCTATCAAGATCACTAAATATAATCTACATATATCACTGGCAACATGTATTGAAGTAAAATTTCGAACTGGCTATATACTTACGGTGATATAACAAGTGCCTCTGATGGAGAGTGTAGTTCACCGCTGGTATAACTTGTTTTGAGGCATTCAATATTCATCAGGACTAATTGTTTAAAGTCCATAGCTGATTTCATCCTAAGGGTCTTCTGTACACATACGAAATTTTGGGTCCTGAAGATGGTCTTCTAGATGTTTTACGACACAAGACTGAAACATCGACATATCTAACCCTTTTTCCAGAAAATTGTTATATAGGAATTATTCACTGTAGGTTCAATGAAAATTTCAATTTTGTAAATAAGTGTATGAAATGGGTAACTCACAAAAATGTATATGAGACAAGACTACTTATAAGACAATTGATCTCATTCATTTTTTGTTTATGTGAATGTTGTTCTGTACCCTTTTTCTAAATCATTTCATTATATACATTTCTACAAAAAGTATACACCCACAGTTTCTTTCTTTCTGATATATTCTTGTGTGATTTTTTTTAATTGATTTCAACAATTCATACATCTGAGGCCACTAATGTGGGGTCTCACAATTTGTTTCCCTTGAAGGCATTGTTACCTGATACTTATTTCTTGTTGCCCAAGCCTCCAAGGGTTTATTGGGTTACCCAATCTATAGAGTAAGTTTTAAAAGTGGCACTTTCAGAATTATGGGGCTGATTACGATGGCGGCAGCTGCCGGTGGCGGGTTCACTGGCATCGTGAGGCCATTTTCCGCCCGCCATATTATAATGGCGGGCTGGGCCGTGGCGGTCGGAAACTCCGACCGCCACGCATCCGACGGGCTCCTTGAGCCCGCCGGCGCTGCTGAAGCCCGCGCATTCTCTGTATGGCAGCGGTGCCTACCAGGCACCGCCATTGGGATTACGATGCTCAATCCCTGCCAGCATTTCCATGGCGGTTCACCCGCCATGGAAAGGCTGGCGGAGATGGACTTTGGAGCCCCGTAGTGGGCCCCCTTTAACCCGGGTACTTCAGTTTTGGGTTTGGGGGGCACCTTCGTAATCAGCCCCTCAGTTTTAAAATCCAACTTTACCATTTTAGAGGTCTTCCAATTACAATTCTTTAGACATCTTGCTCGACATTTCTTCATGCTCCCAAATTAAAGTTATCACTTATTAAATGGAATAAGTTAAGCCAATGTTATCCTATGAAAGAGGTAGGCCTTGCAGTATGTAAAAAATGAATTTGAGAGTTTTTCACTACCAGGACATATTAAAGTTAAAAGTGCATGTCCAACTTTTTAAATGCACCTCATCCTGCCTTCTGGGCTATTTAGGGCCTACTCAAGGGGTGACATATGTCTTTAAAAGGAATGTTTAGGCCTGCGAAAAGGTTCTGAGACATGTTAAAAGACTACATAATTGGGTGACAAAGAGAATATCAAAAATACGTTAAAATACATCAATGTCCTACAGTCACAAAGAGTAAAACACTACAGCTTAATGACAAATGTGGACAAAGAAAAATAACACAGGCAAAAAGTAGAAATCTATAGAACCCAAGCCTACACCATCCCTAAATATCCATTGCCCTTACATGATTTATCCACTACCAGATGGGCATATATGTACCCTTCACTCCAAACTCCAGGTCACCCAGCAACAAACAAGCAAAATGTAAACAAATACAAAAAAAGGAACAATAATAGTGGTGGCTGCCATCCCTCAACTAACAAACATTATGCAAAGTATGGCACTGAACTTACTTGATTCTCCCATAAAAGTTAGACTTCCAAAGTTAAATGATACTGCATAGATTGAAGAAAATGGATGAGTGATGTATTCCCTCAAGAATCTAAATAAAAAATGACTGGGGACTAAACAAAGACTATGGAGAAGTCTTTGAGACAGGGACAGGGAGAGGAAGTTGATACTGTATTTGTCAGAAGCCTCACTCTCAATCAATCAATCAATCAATCAATCAATCAATCAGGGGTTTGTAAAGAGCAGCTACTCACCTGTGAGGGTCGCAAGGCGCACTATGGCTCTACCTCTGTACACAAAGAAATATAATGCAAAAAAAGATTCTCTTTCCAGTCAAAATGTGCCAGAATGGTCCGGTCAGGTAAAAACAAAAAAAAAACTCAAAATACATTTTCAAGATAATTTTAGCAGTCCCCGCTTAAAATCTCTTTTCTTCACATCCCTGTAAATCATTTCGGTACTAAGCTCCTACAACAGAATTTTTGCCTGAATGGACATCTCGTTTACATGACGTGGCATCATGGTGTAATCTCAGGCATTGCATGTCGCTTCTTTAGTGTAAAATGTAGTGCTTAATTTGTAAAATAATAAGTTCCAGGGTTCTGACCAGGAGTCCACTGCAGCTTGCGCCACCCATTGCTCCTGCATTCGCTGCTAAAACAACTACTAACCATCTCTCTTGCCTGCAAGTGTGACAGTTTGGATTATTTCAGGTCCCCAAAGCTAAAGAATGGCTGGGGAGGCTGGGGAGGCAGGTATTAGTAATTTTTAATGTGTATTGTATTCATAAACATCAGGTGTTATACTCATCTATAAATTAGATGAGCAGCGCCACCATGTGGCAGACTGTCATAAGTGCAGTGTTGACAATTAGGTGCTGGTGCCGAGCACCGGAAACCAATTAAGTGCCAGTGTGGATTACCGGAAACCACCAGCTCAAATTAAGCACTGGTGAAATGCCAGAGATTATGTAAGATTACGCCCAGGCACATTAATTACATGGCTTCCATTCATGACTGAGAAACTTTGACCAGTTGCTTTCCCCTATCATGCTGGTGGAAATCTGATGGCTATTTAAAGTTAAACACCATACTCCTGGGGTCCTTCTAGCACCTAAAGCCACTTCATCTTAGCTTGCTGCCTGTTGACCGGAATCTACGTTGCCTCTTCCATCCCTAGTTAAGATTGTAAGAAACCTGAGCATCTATCCCTAAAGGATTTATCTTTAGAGATTCAAGTAGTAAAAGTGACCAGTAGATGGTTTGGTCAGTCCTTGAAGAAACTTCTATCATACATTGAAAATAGTTAGCATATACCAGTATTCAATTCCCTGATCCAATTTAGACTTCACTACGGCAACGCCATTTATTGTGCTATACTTCTCTACCGACTCCAGCGCATTCAGAATGCAGCAGCTTGTTTCATAGCAGGTGATAGAGTGCTCGCTGCTCTTAAAATTTGTAAGGGTGCGTTATACTCATGGACAACTGCACTCACATATATTCTGTTGTTTTGCTGTAATCCGTGTTATTAGAATGGAGCTTATATCGCTACATCAAGACGTTAGAATGAAATTTGTAATGCTGTATACAGGAATGATTAGGATTTCGCACGTGTTTAGAGAAATCATGTAATCATGAATGCACATGATGACTAATATGCAATATAAATGTATCCACTTTTATATAAATGGTCGTATAGAGACGCTCTTAGGTTAGCCAATCTTATAGGCCTAACTCTCGTTTCCCTAAGTTTTGTTTCTCCTTGTCTGCTCTCAAGTTATAAGCTAATTAGAATTTATGTATGTGTAGAGAGTTTTTTCGCCCCTACTGCAGGTGCAGGAATTCGACCTCGTTATTTTAGATTTAAGAATATACATGGGGAGGAGAGGAATGTCTTTGAAGAGCCTGAACAGAGAGAAGGGAGGACGCCTTTCGTGCTTGGTGAAACCTGGGAACCAAGGTCGCTGGATGAAACCTAAATTAATTAGAATTTTGTGGAAAATTACTCATAGGAGGTGTTTTCGGAGCAGGACCATGTGATCTGTTAGGGGTGCAACTTTGTCTTTTTGTATTAGGAACAGGGACAGATTCGGGGAACTTCTGCTTTGGACTGAGGAAAGGGAGCATCTTAGAGCGAGCTCCGAATCTTTACGCTACTTGACCCATTTAACGTGAGTGCGCTTCTTAGGAAGTCTTCACGTGCTGACACCTTTGAGGTTGAAACCAACTGGGAAGTTAAGTAGGGATGTCACTCTAGACGTAGAGTAGGTACAGATTATTCTCTTAATTCCTGGAATACAAATGAAAAGGGAATTGGACACAGCGTCTACACTTAGGGGCGATTCCGATCTCGGCCGGTAGGGCTCCGAATCGGATTCGGCTTTACCGGATCCGATTCGAAGCCCTGTTTCCCAACCGATTCGTATGTATGTCCGGCCGAGCGAGTACGATGCGAAATCTCCGACCGACTCGTTCGCGAGACCCAACCGCACCGACCGACTCGTTCATGAAAGCCGACCGCTCCGACCGACTCGCACGGACACGCCTCGCACCGCGCAATGGAGACGTTCCCCGGCCGGGTAAGTACGATGTGCGCCTCGAGCAGTCCGACCGACTCGCGCCGTCCGGCTCAAAAGAGCAGTCGGAGCCGCACTTTGGGAGTCCGTGTCGGACCCCCCTGTATGCCTAGCCACGCGAGTCGCACACAGGGGGGACCCATGGGTCCCCCCTACCTGTGCATGTACGGCGCGACCCGCTTCGATGCGTACCCGCTGTAGGGGGCGCCCTTGTTCGCCTCGCACCCATTGAGTCAATGGGAGCCCGCGTACGCGTTGTACGACCGGCTCCCATTGACTTCAATGGGAGTCCGACCGAATCGAGTCCGATAGCATGCGAACGCATCGTACTCGTTCGGTCGGACTGCTAGGGTCCGATTCGGTCGGAAATCTCTCCGGGTCCGGCTCGGTCGGAGAGATTTCCAGCCCGAATCGGAATCGGCCCCTTAGTTGTGTTCTGATATTGGAATTCATTGTTTTGTGCCTATTTTGCCGAATGAATTATATTCACAGACTTGGCTCTGTATTGGTATTCATGTATCTCTGTACTCTTATATTGAGGTGTGTCTATGTTTTGCTCTTTTTGGCCTTATAATAAATTAGAAAATTTGCATCGAGAATCTGTGGTCCTTTAGACGCATGGGGAAGAGAAATGTATAATCCGGAAAATTTGCTTTCTCCCCTCCACACTTTTAGCAGGCAATAAAGACCATCGGCCAGAGGTTCCTAAGTAAATCTAGAACATGGAATCCGGCCCCATCACAGGCATCTGCAGATGAGACAAGAAAACACTGATTTCTAGAACTCATCATTGGCTGAATTTTCTCCCTACAGCTATCCCTTCTGAAACCATTTTAATGAAATTCAGGAAAACCGTCAAAATCTACTTTTTCAATCAATACGTTTGTTTGTTTAGCCTTTCATTTTATGTTATTTTATAATACATTTTTATTTTTTATTTTTTTTACTTTCCAAGACCTTTATTGGCGCCATACGATTGGTACACAGCATAATGCCTACATCCCATGCGGGCCGGCAATGCAAGATGACGTGTGATGAGGCAATGGGGGTGGGGAGAAGGATACACAGCAAGCCGCCTACAACCGCAAAGGGCCGGCCGCGTCAGGTGGGCAGTCATGATAAAATGGCCACAGAAAAGGTCATAAACATACATAACCAAATACTCTATTAACTCAATAACAGTGCCACTAGCCATACTCCATAGCACAAATAGAAATACGCATTCATGGATGCCTGCCTCGCCGGTGTGTTCGTACTCGGCCCCCCTAGTCACCAGAGCTACACATTAGTAATCATATTTCTACTCCTGCGAATTACCCATGCCTTGTGTCCCATCCCTGCCCCGTGCGTCTTCCCCATCGGTACGGGAGTCAGTGGGTATGTCTTCGGTCGTGGAATATTCCAGGAGGTAAGTTTGAAGGGGACCCCAGATATCCCGGGGCGAGAAGAGGGCGGTAGTAACTCAGCATAGATATGTAACTGTTCTTGGCAGTATGTGAGATCCTGGAGCCAATCCTTAAATTTAGGAGCTCTACCCCTGCCCCATTTACAAGCGATTCGTCGTTTAGCAAGGAGAAGTGCCAGAGAGACAAACCTCCTCATCTTTGCAGGTATTGGCGCAGTGTATCCCAAGAGTGCAGTGAGGGGGTCTTCCGGAATGTGTGCCCCTGGCATGCGATCCAAGGCTAAAAAATCTTCACCCCAGTATCGGCGAACTTGCGTGCAGTCCCAGGCCAGGTGTTTGAAATCAGCTTCAGTTTCCCCACATCGCTTGCAGTGATCGTTATCTCGCAGGTGGAGGCGATGTAAGCATGCCGGTGAATAATATAACCGATGTAGATATTTGTAGTGTATGATACGCAATCTGCTACTGGCGGAGATTTCCCCAGTTTGACGACAACAAAAGGACCACTGTTCCTCTGTAAGGGGATGCCCTAGTTCCTTTTCCCATTTACTCTGTGTTGGGGAGGGGTTGTGTTCACTATCTTTTTGGGTGGTACGGTATAGGAGGAACACCACATGTGTTGGAGTGGTTTTATTCAGAAGGGCATGCAGGGGGGCATAATAGCAGGCTCCTGTAGAAAGCATGGGGTGAGGGTCCGCATATCTTGTCGGAGCCGAATATAAAAGAACCGGTCTAAAGGGGTGGGGGATGAGGTGCCAAAGAATTCATTGCTAGAACAGAAAGACCCTTTCTCATATAGTTGTCCCCAGGTGTGCTTAGATAGTTTGCGCAGCAGGCGACGGCAACCTCCTTCTTGTGTGACCGGGAGATCGTGCCTCCCTTGTAATGGAAGGAGGGGTGAATACAGTAGGGGACATTGAGTTCGGCTGGCCAAGTCTTTCCAGGCACTTGTTGTGCATTGAACAGTGGTGGAAGCGTGTCGCCGCGGAACCGCCGGAGTGCTAAAATATGCCGAACATGGTGTGGGAGTCATGTATCCGTCCTCTATCGCTAGGTGAGGCATATAGGGAGAGGGATTTATCCAATAAGCCGCGTAGTGGGCCTGGGCGCAGATAAAATAAAGTTCTAGATCTGGTATCTCAAAGCCTCCGGCTGTAAAGGGCCGCGTCAGGGTATTCCAAATTAATCTGGCTTGCTTTCCACCCCACGTAAGACGAATCATCTGGGTTCTGAGGTCTTTAAAAAAGTGGCGACTGGGGGCATAGGGAATGTTCGTGAAGAGATAAAGCAGTTTAGGCAGGACCACCATCTTGATCAGGCATGTTCTGCCAGCCATGGAGAGGGGCAGTGCTATCCATCTGGTGATTTTGTCTGTGAGGAGATCGAGTGCCCTTCCATAATTTGCTAGCATCAGTTCGTCTCGATTCCGGGAAATGACTATTCCGAGGTACGTCAATGTATCTGCACACCATGTGAGAGGGTAGTCCGGTTCAAAACGCGGGGTGGCGTCTGTAAGGGGGAATATGTGGGATTTCCCCCAGTTAATATTAACTCCAGAGAGGTGGCCAAATTGGATGAGCAACCGGAGAATGGGGTTAAGGCTTTCGCCTGGATTTCGTAAGTATAATGTAATATCGTCAGCGTATAGTGAAATTAAGATCTGCCTCTCTGGATATATCAGCGCATGGTCCCGGAAATGTTGCCGGACCTTGGCAGCCAGGGGTTCAATCGCTATAGCGAAAAGGAGGGGTGATAGGGGACACCCCTGGCGGGTGCCCCTGGTGATATTGAAGGGGGAGGAGTGAACTCCATTGACCATGACTCTAGCCTGCAGTCCAGTATACAATAAGTTTATCCAAGCCAGAAATGGCGCAGGGAATCCCATGCGTAGCAGGACGAAAGCAAGGTAGTCCCATTCTAATGAATCGAACGCTTTTGTGGTGTCCAGGAATACCGCCGCGGCATTCAAGTCAGGTTCAATATCCTGGAGGATCGCGAACAGAGTGCGCAGATTGTGAGACGTGCCTCTACTAGGTACGAAGCCCGACTGGTCTGGGAGCACCAGGGCAGTCATAAGAGGGCTGATGCGATTAGCAATCAGTTTTGCCAAAATTTTGGCATCGACGTTGATTAATGATAGAGGTCTATACGAGTCACATTGCGAGGATGGTTTACCTGGCTTGGGCAGGGAGATTATGCACGCCTCACGCATTGTCGGGGGTAGTATGCCTGTTTCTCGGGCCTCTTCGAAGACATGTCGTAGGGCTGGGATGACTAAGTGGCGGAACGCTTTGTAAAATTCAGCCGGGAGGCCGTCCGGCCCCGGGACTTTCCCTGCATTATGGCGGAGATGATTTCCTCATCCTCGTGGTGTGCCAGGAGGAATTCTCTTTGCCCATCTCCCAGCCACGCTATAGCGGTGTGCTCGAAAAAGGGGACGAAGTCAGCCGGTTGGGTTCTCTGTGTCTTGTATAGGGTTTTATAAAAGCTGCGAAAGGCAGCTACTATATCCGAGGTACTCCTGTGCACTTGGCCGTCCGCATCTTCAATTTCCAAAACTATATTGGAGAATCTGGAGGGGCGAATCAGAGATGCAAGTGCCTTCCCCGGTCTGTCTCCCTCCCCATAGCGACGCGCTTGGTGGTATTTCCCTCTAAACTTGCATTCTGTTTCGGCTGCTTCTTGATATTCAGTAATTAAGCTTCTTAGCCGTGCCTGTAATTCTGGGGTGGGGGTTGTCTGTACTGTATGTTCCGTTTGTTTAAGCTCAGTTTCCAGTTTACGAAGCGTAGAGCGGAGATCTTTTAAAATTCCCCCACTCTTTGCGATGCATACCCCGCAGATGGTGACTTTAAAAGCCTCCCATATTGTGGAATATTGGTCAACCGAGTCATCGTTGTGTGGGAAAAAATCCGATATTTCCTGTTCCAGTTCGTGGCGGAACACCGGATCTAATAGATTTTGTGGATTTAGGCACCAGGACCGGAAGGGTGAGGCGATCTGGGGGGGGGCAATGGTGACTAGTGCTGGGGAGTGGTCAGAATATGTGCGGGGGAGATAAGACGCATGTGTCAGCCAAGGGGTGAGGCCTCTGGTAATGAGCCAGCCGTCAATTCATGACCAGGAAGAGCGGGCGGTCGTATAGCAGGATCCCTCCCAGCGCTGCGGGTGGAGGTGGCGCCAAGCGTCAAGCAATTTGTGTTTTTCTACAATCGCCTTGAGAGTGTAGTGTGCATTGGAATAGTGATGCGGTTGTGGGTGTGAGCGGTCCATAGCAGGCTCTAAGGTCACATTGAAGTCCCCTCCCCAGAGCAAGTGTGCGGATTCAATGTCTAAGATCTTACCCCAGAGTATCCGAAAGAATTCTGGGTCATCGGTGTTTGGGCCGTAGCAGGAGACAAGGGTTATGGACTGAGCTTCCAGTCGACCCCAAATGATAGTGTAGCGGCCTTGGGGGTCCTCGTAGGAGCCTATGGGGGTGTAGGGGAGAGATTGTTTGACAAGAATGGCTGTTCCCCTGGCGTAGGAGGAGTATGAGGAAAAGTAGGAGTGGGTTGCCCAGCGGGATGCGAACGAGACAGTGGCATTAGGGCTGAAGTGTGTTTCTTGCAAAAGCGCACAATGAATATTATGGCGGTCTAGATATGAAAGAATATGTCGGCGCTTACGAGGGTTACCCAGGCCGCGAACATTCCAAGTTAGAAAGTTATATGCAATGGGTCTAAGGCGTTCTTCCATGTGGTGGCCTTAAAATGTATGTTCTAGGATGCGGATATTGGCTATTTAGGTTTTGCTGTTGAGGCTTGTGTCGACATAGTAGTGTATTGAAAGTGGCATTAAATAAACAGTGCCTGTATCCGTAAGAGCACGGATCAGGGTCCCCCCTCCCACATCAGCAGCCCAATCCTGCTGTGGCCCAGTCCCCACCCCCTCCCCATTCGCCCTTTGCGCCAGATTCCCAACTGGGGAAGGTGGCCTAACCGTAAACAAATGCATAAGAAATAGTACGTAGGGTTCACCTGTCGGGTGGAATCTAGAGGGCAACCAGTCTCTCCTCGCGTGAGCGAGGGTGCTCGGGTAGGATTTTGTAGATTCATCTTGTCACAGTGTCTGTTACGATTCTTCAACTGAAGGATTCTGTCCGGGGGTTAGTCCGGATCATCCTTGGGTGTCACAGGTGGCTGAGGAAATTGCGGGACAGAGCGCGTGAAGGTAGTTGTGTGAATTAGATATTAGTCTGTGGTCTGCCCCGGGCATCCTTAGGGGGAAGACCGAAAGTCTCTGCAGGGCATCAATGCTGGCAGAGTTCCAGGGGGATGCTCTTCCCCATTACGTTATGCAAATGTCAGCATGACCATGCGGGCTCTTCTGTGACATATGTTCTCTGGACTTTGCATGCGCTGCAGTCCACCCTGAAGAAGCCGAGCTATGCATGCCAGTTCAATGTTCGCCACGGCATCAAATGCTTGAGGCCATGCGTAGGAACGCAACGCATGTCTTCCCCCTGTCAGGGCTTTTCCTTCCGTGGATTCATTCTATGTCGGATGTAGTGCCATTCCCTTCCGGACAGTGCAATGGGGATGACCGTTTTGAAGTTTCTTTGGGCAGGGTCTTTAGGAAGTCCTGGACATGCTGCGGATTGGTAAAAAAATGTAGTTTGTGTTGATGTGTTACCATGAGACGGGCAGGGAACAGTATGGCATAGGGTATGTTGAGTTGTTGTAATTTTTTCTTGACCTGGAGAAATTTCCGCCTTTGCTCCTGGACAGCCATGATGAAGTCGGGGTATATTGAGATCTCCATCCCTTCGTGCCGGAGCAGACCTTTTTCTCTGGAAAGGCGGAGGGCAGTGTCCCGGTCCTGGTAGTTAAGCAGTCCAGCTATTATGGGACGGGGAGGGGTACCTGGAGCAGGTCGGTTAGCCAATGACCGATGCGCCCGTTCAACAACGAAGACTGGCGAGAAGTCCTCTCTGCCAAAAAGCGTTATGAGTAGGCGCTCGATGTATTCTTCCATCCTGCCAGTGGCTGTCGACTCCGCCACTCCAAGAACACGTAAGTTGTTTCTCCTCGAGCGGGATTCTAAATCTTCGTTTTTGGCAGCTATCACCTTCAGGACCTTTTCCATTTCGAGTGTACGGCTTGTGGTAGCGTTGGAGGTGTCCTCCAGGTCAGATATTCTACGTTCCGCCTCAGTTAAGCGATCGTCATGTTTCTCTACTCTATGGGTGAGGTCATCCAGCCTAGCGTTCATAGAGTCCATTTTTGACTCAATAGATGTCAGGCTCGACTGCATCACTAGGAGTAGTTCTTTCAAGTCAGCAGTGGATGTGGTCGGAGCGTCAGCCTGATCATCTTCAGGCTCCGTGTGGGATCGGGGAGTCTTACGCGTGTCAAAATTCAGCTTCGGCTGACGTCCATCCGGTTTCCCCATGGTGACTGGGCGGGAGACACGGCGGCGTGGTTGTAGTCGAGTAGGGTCCGTATCGTGCTCTAGTTGCTTTCTCCTGCTGCCACCTGACGTGGATCCCAAGCTCGGTGCACAGGGGGGCCGGCGGCAGGGGAGTCTGTTCGTGTTACAGATGTATGCGCTCCAGATGACATCAGTGTATGTGCCACTCAAGCGGCGTCAATAGATCTTCAGGGCCTCGTCTGTGGGTCAGGGCCTTGGTTTGTTCCCCCTCGTGGCGTGGGGTCGGGGGCTTAAGCGGTGGGCTTCATGGTCTCCCGGAGCTTGCCCGCTGTCCAGGGCACGTGTCCAAGCCCTTGATTAGGGACTGTAGGGAGCAGCCTCTCGTGATCTCTCCCTGGAGTTTCGTAAGGGCCCAAAGCGGCCAGGATCTCCCAGGCACAGAGCGCACCAGACCTCAGCTTGAGGAGTGCGCTGAAGGGTAGCGGCGGAAGCCTCACCACAGCACCCCAGCAGTCGCAGCAGAATCAGAGGACCACCCTGCGGCGCCACGGCTCAATCTCCAGCTCCCAGAGTGGGGGGTTGAGTTCCCCTCAACAGTTCAGGCAGCCCGCAGCAGCCTCGCCAGACGCCGCTACCCAATGCTGCTGTCCCGGGGTGGTAGCGTGGCCCAGTCCCGAGGAGCGCCGACGTTCACTCTACACAATCAAAGCGTCGCAGGGAGAAAGTCTGCAGGGGTCTGCAGCAGCACCTCTGAATCAGGTGGTGATATTCTATGTGGGAGGACCAGGGCTCCGCAATGGGATCCGACCGCTTCAGGCAGCTCTTCTCCAGGACCGCAGTGGGCCCATTCCCGCAGCCACCCGGGCCGCCCAAAAGGGCCCCGCCGAGCCTCCGTCGACTGTCCCAGAGGGGGAGGAGCAGCACCGGAGCAGACGGGGGATACAGCCAGTCCGGCCTCGGCAGCGCCGCAGGCGGCCGCCCCATGGGAACACAAGGCAACGCAGCACACTCACCGCCTCCGGGGTCCGCAGCGTCTCAGTTTCCTCGCTCGCCCGGCACCACCAGACAGGCCCGGCTGGCCGCAGCGGTGCCCCAGGGGGCGCGGGTTAAGCCTCAGTGGGGGAAGTCAGCGGATCGGCAGCACAGCCGACGGGGAGAGCAGCAGGTACGTGTTCAGGAGTGGCGGGTCCGCGCCGTTCGGTATGTCCTCAGCTCGGGACGCTCACCAGCAGGCTGCCGCCGCCATATTCGGATGTTCCGCCCGGGAGAGACTGATCCCGTAGTGCTCCGGTGCAGGGTGACTGTGCAGTCAGCAGGATGGCTCGCCGATCTCTCCTGTGCTGTGGCGTTCAGATAGAACCATTTACTAGCTTGTTAAGCGGGAGATGGTGAGGATAGTAGCCGGATAGAGTTCCGAGCAGCAAGAGCCTCACGTATGTGCGGCCATCTTGCTTGGCGCCCTCTAGCGCCCCTCGTTATTTTATAATACATATAATATAACATGACATGACATATGGTGGATACACATGACATGAGCCTAGGATACCTTCTGTCTCTGCAGATGCTTGGTAGTCACTAGTCCCCTTCATGAGCAAAAAAACACGACTTGTTCGCTAAGAACACCTGAGATGTTGCGACAAGGGTCCTTATGCTTTAGACACTTTGGGGCATATTTATAAGAGGCTTGCATCACGTTTGCACCACGCAAAGTGGTACATGCATGAAGCAAGCCTCTAAGTCAGATTTATGAAGACACTTTGCGTGGCTTAAAAAATCGGGAGTAAGCCAACGCCATGCAAATCGCTGCGTACCCTTACTCTGCCCAAGGGAGACTTGTAAAACTGGGAATGCACCAAACTCTTATGCCGCCCCGGGTGAGGCGTAACGAGGAGAAATATCTTAATTTCTCCTAGTTTTTTCTAGGCCTGGGTGGAAAACTACGCTACGCTCGCGTAGTTTGCGAAGTTTGCGCTACTTCGCGCTACGCAAATTGCACGTAGCACAGTGCGAACACGCGTAGCGTAGCGTAGTGCAGCGGTCATTTTTTGCTTGCTCGCGGTCCTCAACGTCAAGTTGGCGACCGCGAGCAAGCAAAATGACATCCCGGCGAGACTTTTTCCTCGTTCGCGATCAGCAACATCAAGTTGCCGATCGCGAGCGTGGAAAATAAACCTCCCGGCGAGATTCTCAACGCGGGGAGTTCAGGTTTCTCATTGCGAGTGGTCGCGTATGCTCGCGACCGCTCGCGATGAGAAACTACCAGTCCGCGTTGAGAAAGCTGCCGCTCGAGTAAAAATCTACTCGAGCGGCAGTAAAAGACAGCTCGCACTGTGCAAGATGCCGTTTTCAATGATTGCACAGTGCGGACAAGCATCCGGCACTGTGCAATCATTGCGAACACGCACTACGCAGTTCGCGTAGTGCTACGCGTAGCTCGCGTAGTGCGAACTGCACTTTGCGTAGCTTCGCGAAGCGTTACTTCGCGAACTACGCCCAGGGTTAGTTTTTTCCTCTTTCTAGAACTTAGAAAGAGGAAAAAGCCTCTGAGGATGTTTTTGTGCAGGAAGGTGTCCCCTTCCGGCACAATAACAATCCTACCTACAACACAGGTACCATTGCACCATGGTGCAAGGGTGCCTGCATTGGCGCTAAGCTACCATAATGGGGCCAGTGCAAGGGGAAAGGACAAATATGTGCAGTATTGGATAAATACGGCACACTCCTGCCCTTTCCCAGTGACGCAGAGCAGCAAGGTGACTTGCTGCGCTACCCTGCGCCACTAATTTCATAAATATGCCCCTTTGGTTGGTATAGAGGTTCGCCTTGTACATGTTGAAACGCCTTGAGGTGCAGGAAGTGTGCATCCTCTGTGGAAGCTTTTTACCTGATCCCTCTCACACTGTTTTGATGGAGGTCAGGCATGACTGTCCACGCTGAGTCTTTCTGGGGGGATTTTTTATGTCCTTCTAGTTCATTTTAACCCATCTGGCCAGTTTCAAAAATTTTAAATATGTAATTCTCAGCAAATGCAAGCTTACGGGGTGGTATTTGATGGGCATATAGGGAGGAGAAGCCAGTAGAATGGTAGTCTTTGCCCAGGCCCTTGCACTATGTGAAAATGGTAATCCTGCAGCCCAGGTCCTCTGACCGACAAAAACTCGTGCATGTACTCAGTATAGTAACTAGTCATGTCCAAGACTGTTCAGCAGTGCTGGTGCTGAAGTGAGAGCGTCCACTGTTTCAGAATCAGGCTGCAATCCTTTGCATGGAAAGATGCGACCAGTGAATTTCAGAGCTGGTCTTCAGAAGTCAAATTTCTCTTTACTCAGTGTCCAGTTTGTCTCTGCCAGGACACCAGAGACCTTTATAAAGTATAATTTAGCCCAAATTAATGATTCATGTCCTGAATATGTGGGACAGTGTCTTTTCTTGTGGATGGCTAAGTTAGGCTGTCACTTGTCAGTGTAGATCCTTGCTTGGTCCGCATACGCCTTTTGAGGACCAGAACAATCAGGGAGACCCCGTGACTAGTTCAAGATTAACTTTGTGCACAATAAATGGTGTCCTACTGGCTAGACGACTATTCAATGTATACCAGTACTTGTCGACCATTCAGTTTCCTACATATCCCATAACGCTGCCCCTCTAGAGATGAGACAACACAGCAGCTGCAGAAATCCAAGTTTAACAGCTGACCTAAAATTCAACAAACATTCCATCCCTGCAGCTGCTTCAAAGAGATACCACTTTCCCGCATTTAAAAATATGTTTAATTCTTTTATTTCATGGTACCATGTCAGTATAAGTGACAATAGTGTAACAGAATCACAATAACCAGTGACAAACTCCAGCAGAACTCACACTGCATTTAGAAAGTATCAAAACTGCAGAACTTGCATAGTCCCAGACTAGATGTGGAGTAGGGTCATGTTTGTTGGACAGGCAGGACTTATATCATGGGCTGAAGTGGTACATAAGTATCTTCTATTCAGGAGCAGTGTTTCTGATCCTCATTAGATGGAAAAAGGCACATGATTTTGAGCAGTTTGCCAGATTCCAAATAAGTGATGAAATGTATGTTTGGTTTGCTCTGGTGTGAACCAGGAATGAGATTTTCATACTGATGTCCAGTACCAATTTAGCAATATCATCTTCGTAACTGCCACTCACACACATTTACATACCCACACAGGCACTTACACACCCACCCACTCACAGACCCATAGCACCACTCACACACCCACTCACAAACACACACAGGCACTCACACACCCACTCTCAGACCCACACAGGCATTCACACACCCACTCACAGACCCATAAGCAGGTTGAGACAGCAGAACTACCTCCAGGGTACACTGATCCTACAGACTCAGGCCTCTGACAGCAGAGCTATTCCTGTGTCTGTACATGCCTTATGTGCTCAGACCGTGGAAAGCAATAAACTCTGGTTACCAGACTGTCCCTCCTTTTACATGGAAATGAAAATGCTTGCAGATACTGTAATGAAGAAAAATTTGATCAAGTTGAGAGTCCACCCTGGCTGTAACAGCTCCCCCTCCTTTCCACCTACATGCATCATTGAGTATGACAACAGGAGGAGCTGCTATGGGCTATGAACAAAGACAAGAGATGCTTGTTCTGGCCATCTTCCTGTGCTCCCTTGCTTTTCTCTTTCGTCATTATTTCTCCTCTGCATCATTCTCTGTTCCTCAATTTGTCTTTTCCCTTGCTTACCTCTTTTCAACTCTGCTAAGTACTTTTGAAATGAAATTTCAGATGTCAGTCTCTTGCTCTGTACTCTCCTCACAGATTCTTCAGCCTCATCTTCTCCCTTACTCTTTTTTGCATTCTTTCTCTTTTCCATTTTTTTCTACCTTCTTTTACTTTGCTTCTGTTCCTCAACCATCCCTCCCTCTTTTTTTCCAATATCCTTTCACTTGCTGTTGTGGTCAGATGACACTCATAGTGGGCATTAGGACCCTGAGGACGCCAGAGTGATCCTCTTGCCGTGGTCACCGCTTCCTCGGACGGGAAAAGGAAGTTAGGGAGACTAGACAAAGGAAGTGGCGGTCTTGTGGGACAATGAAGCGACAAGAGAACGTGCTCCTGTTGCTGTTCTCTCAGGATCTCTTACTACTCCTGATCTTTGAATAAAAGTGGACAAAACTAATTGCCTGCAATATTGGAAATCCCATTCCCTGGCAGAGGGAAACAAAGATCTGAGTTGGCCCTCACTTGGCACAATAGAAGTGTTAGGGGTGGTGGTGAAAGCCATAACAGTGCTCCATTAGATAAATATTGGATACATTTAGTCCTATAATCACGGCTTTAAGTAGGCAGGGCCTCTCCGGGTCTCATGCCAGGCAGCTATTAAAAACTGACATTTAAACGGGTCTGACCCTATACTTTTGTCCTTCACTTTACAGGAAAAAACATTTGATAGAGCGTTTGACTCTCTTAAATTGTAGGGGTGCATTATACTCGTGAATAACTTGCACTCACATATATCCTGTTGTTTGTTATAATCAACATCATTAGAATGAAGCTTATATCACTATATAGAGACATTAGAATGAAATTTGTAATGTTGCATAAGAGAAATGATTAAGATTTTGCATATGTTTAAAGAGATAATGTAGTAATGTGTATTTTACGAATATTATACCATATAGAATGTATCTACGTCTAAATAAGTGGTTCATATAAAGGTTCATGTAACATGTGTGTATTAATGGATGTTCTTAGGTTAGCCAAACCTTGGTAGGCCTAACTTTCATTTCTTTAACGTTTGTTTCTCCCTGTTTGCTCTCGTGTTAGGCGTCAAATTAGAATTTATGTGCGTGCATAGTGTTTTTCTTTTCTCATCCCTACTGCAGGTGCAGGAATTCAACCTCATTATTTAAGAATAATGTCTTTGCTTTAGATTTAAGAGGAGACATAGGGAGGAAAGGAATGTCTTTGAAGAGTCTGAACAGATAGCAGGGAGGACGCCTTCCATGTGTGGTGAAACCTAGGTAGTTGGACAAAGGCCTGGATGAGCAAATGCCTCATGGAAAGTTACCTAAAGGAGATGTTCTCGAAGCAAGTTACCATGTGACCTGTTAGGGGTGTAACTTTGTATTTTTGTATTAGGATCAGGGACAGGTTTGAGGGACTTCTGCTTTGACTAAGGAAGGGGAACATCTTAGAATGAGCTCCGTAGCGTTACGCTACTCGACCCATTTAACTTGAGTGTGCTTCTTAGGAAGACTTCACGTGCTGACACCTTTAGAGGGAATCTAACTGGGATGTTAAGTAGGGATGTCACCTCAGAGATAGAGTAGGGACAGATTATTCTTTTAATTCCGAAATATAAATGAAGAAGGATTTGGACGTAGCGTCTATATTCAGTTGTGTCCTGATTTTAGAATTTATTATTCTCTGTCTGTTATGCCGAGTGAATTATATACGTAGGCTTGGTTCTGTATTAGTGTTTATGTATCTTTATACTCTTATATTGAGGTGTACTTATGTTTTGCTCTTATTGGCCTTCTAATAAATTCAGTAAGCTTGGATCAAGAGTCTGTGCTCCTTTAGCGCCATGGGAAAGGGTAATGTATAATCATTAGGAATTGTTTTCTCCATTCTACACTTACTTAGCAGGCAACAAAGACCATCGGCCAGAGGTTCCTGAGTATATCTAGAACATGGAACCCAGCTTCATCAATTGGTAGCAGAGTAGGATTGTTGCCTCTAGAAGTGAAGGGAGAATCTGGAAAATCTAGAATACAATTACATCCATAGAGTCCAAAATAGAGCCCCATGATCGAGAGCAGTGGACGACAGGTGTTGACGGAAGTCGGCGGAGAGTGACGGTTCGGCAAAGACAACGGTGAACGGTGGTGTGAGTATGAACAGTGATGTGGTGTTAGATTGTGGTGAATTGGTTGTATGATGTCTAGCGGAGTTGGGATGACAGTCGAGTGAATGTGGGTTACTGGGCCGAACACGTGCGGTCCAAGAGTTTTGGTTATTTTGTTATCGGGCTCAAGAGTAGCCTAAGATCCAGGGATAGGTTTGTGGTGTAAAAGGCACCACTTAGCTGTAATTGTCTGACCATTGGCTGTGGGTGTCGTGGAGCGCTATCGACAACTCACTTGGGACAGGGAACTTTGTGTGAGTGGATTTAAAAGAGCTGTGTGTGGAAAACCTTGTGCGCAAGGGGTAGACTACAGCGACTCAAGTGACTGACGCAGGTCGTGGGTCACGGGTGTGAATGCTCTTGAGTGAGTGAATACTATCGATCTTCTAGAAGGCAGACAATTACTTCGTTTACCGTAACTGTAATGTAGACAGTTACTTGGTTGTACGAGTGAGAGAGCGAATATGGATGGTGAGATTGTGAAGGAGGGTGAGCCGCTGCGAGGAGGAAAAGGTGACGTCAGAGTGTGCTGCGCTGTGATAGGTCGGTTGGTGTAACGCAGCGCTGGCATTTGTGGGTTCTCGACAAGAATTGGAAGACGGAAAGCTGTGTTTAGTGATAATTTGATTTAAAAATGAGATGTTTTAGGGTATTACGAGATCTATGCAGAGGAGATTCAGGCGTGGAAACTCGGGTAGGGGAGGAAGCCCCGCCAGAGGATACTCCGGCACACTACATGGCAACAAATGTAGGACTTCATACTATAGTGTGGCTTCAAAATTGGCATACGATTACTGAAAAAGAGGGGGAATTGGCTTTTCCACGTTATGGGTCATTTCAATTGGATGTGTTGTATCAGTTGAGGGGAGTGATGAATTGATTAAAACCTCCACATAGACCCACACAATTTGAGGCATTAGATGCATGGATGCGAGCAGCACAAGCTAAATGAGGAGAGAATTCTCAAGGTAGGATGAAAAAGGCAGTGAAAGCATATCAAGATGCAAGGTGGGATGCTCAGTTGAAAAGATGGAGGGTGGATACCATCGAGGGGGAAAGACTGTCCCCATTATTCTTACAAGAAGCAGGTACTCAAAATAGGAATACAGAGGATGGCAGTGACACAGATGATTGTCTGTTAGACAGACTATTGGCAGAGGGTCCTCCACCCTACAACCCACAGTCAGAAGGGGGAAGAAGAGAACTGACAGGGGAAGGAAACCCAGAAAGAACGGGGTCTGCTCCAGTAGGTCCTAGTGCAAGAGCAGTGGGAAGGATCTCAGTGGGACCAGAAGGGACAATAAGGCCAGGAATTGGAAATATCGAGATGAGTGGAGTTGACAGTGCCACGCGGTTGCCAGAAGCCCTTACAGTACTGGTTACTATTGGACCTGTGGTCTTGGTATATAATCCGAATGTAGGGGAAAGTGGTGGTCAACAGCAAACAGGAATGGGAGAAAAACTATCTCTGGAGGAAGTATTGTGATGGGGGAATGGGTACATCCTTGGTGCCTGTGGAAGCTAGTACTCCACTGCCAGCGACGGCGCACCCTTCAAGGGTGTGTGTCGGGTTAGATACAGGACAGTCAGGTTCACCGGCAAACTCTCAGAAATAAGAATGTGTGTTCCCCAAGTGAGGGGAACTATGGGGAGGGTACCAGAGGTGGGAAAGAGGCAAGAAGTGCTTGGAACACAACCTGTCCTCCAGAGTACAGGAGTGGAAAATCGATGGAGAAGTCAGAGTTGCGAAAGGGAAGCCCGGCCCACCCTTCAAAGTACAGGGTTGGAGAATCACTGGAGAAGTCAGAGTTGCGAGAGGGACGGCCAATGTAATGTGACAAATCAGAGAATCCTTAAGATTGCAATGAAGGCAAAATTGCTTGACGTGCTGACATTAAAGGCAGAGGCGGATGAGGTAATTGATGGGAACTTGCCGTTGGAGAGGATAGATTTTTATGATGAGCTGTTATTTGTGGCGATGGATGTTCCTCGTAAGGCAAAGCGAGCTCATGAGATGTTAGTTCAATTGGCACGGAAGTCCGATGTGGATTTGACTAAAACCAAAATGCTGCAGGGAAATCACAGGTTAAATTACACTGACCAGGAATTAGAAGAGAAGAGAATAGTGGGTTTGAAAGCTCATATTCGAGAATTAGTCATAGGAATGCGTGCATGGAAAGAGTTGGACAAATGGGAATAGAAGTGGTATAAGAAGGGTGCCAAGAAAGGGATAGGAAACACTCCACCTCCCGGAGCGGAGAGAGTAGGAAATTACCCATTGCGAGGAGTGCCAAAAGGAGGGTATGTGCATGTGTCTTGGAGCAGGGGTGATTTAGCTTCCTTCACAAATGATTTTCCTCGGCTGAGGGAAAAGCCTGCCAAATGGTACAAACAGGTTGCCCGCTTTGTGAAAATTTCAAAAGTATTGTGGGTAGATTTGAACACCTTGTTTGATATTGTGGTCCCAGGTGATCTATGGACTGCATGCAAAATTGCAGTTGAGTGGCCCACTGTAAAACCAGAAAGAGACCCTGTAATGCATGACCCTTCACCTGAGGTTATGAGAAAATTCGATCAGATGATTACATGGCTACAGACTAAAGTTGCCCCACAAGACATTGATTGGCTTAAAATTGATCGAACTACCCAAGAGCCCAAAGACTCAGTGCATGCTTACTATAACAGACTCTTACAGGCTTTTAAACAGTATAGTGGGCTGGATGCGTTGGAACAGAAGGCTATGGGACAGTTTGTTTCAAAACTTGTGCTGGGGTTAAAGCCTGAGATAAGTTTTATGATCCAGCAACATTTGATTTGTTGGCAAAATAAGTCGGTGTACGAGATTTTGCGTTATGCCAGGTACTGTAGTGATGAAGTGGAGTCCAAACATAAGAAAATGAAGGATAAGTTGATATTGGGACAGTTGAAGAATGCTGAGAGACGAGACTTAGCACAGGTGAATGGAGGAACAATGGGTCGGAGGCAGGGTAGTGGTCGAGGAGTGAACCAAAATGTGTCAGCTCCTCCAGGACAGGGGAGAGGAAGAGGAACAGATTCTGGGGCAGGGGTGGATTGGGTTAATGTGAGGAGGAATACTGCTTGCCACTGTTGTCATAAGATCGGGCATTTAAAGCGCTATTGTCGCTCAAATCCAGCTAATCAGATAAGATTTGAGGAAAATGTGCAAGTGTCTGACCGCTTGAAAACCGTGATTAGACCTAGATCCATGTATGTAGGAGGTCTAGATCAGCCGGTACAGGGACCCCAACCTCCGAGAGTTCCCCAAGGCAATTGTGTGTACCAACAGATGCCTTTCATTGAAACATATAGAATTTTGATCCGGACTCGTTACAATGACGGTGCCCGAGGGGGAAAAAGGCTGTACTCTTGGGGCAGCCTTAGAGGTAGACCAGAGTGGTCCTGACCTTTTCAACCCAGGTTAAGAAGCTGGCTGGGACCTGTTTTGGCACTCTGAAAGCTTTGAGGAAGTTTCTTCCTCTCCTCCCAAGACCTGCTAAAGAAATTGTTGTCCGCGCCTTGATTTTGTCCCGCCTGGACTATGCCAACGCACTTTATGTGGGCATCCCCGGCTACCTCTTGAATAAATTGCAGGTAGTTCAAAACTCTGCTGCCAGACTCCTGCTGGGTTTGTCTAGCAGGTGTAGTGTGCGCGTTCATTTGCGCTCTTTGCACTGGCTCCCAGTGGAGTCCCGAATAAAATTTAAAACTTTGGCCATCGCCCATAGGGCTCTCCATGGCCTGGGACCTATCTACCTACAGAAGAGATTCGCTTTTTACAACCCAGTAAGACAGTTGCGTTCTTCTTCTCAACTTCTGGTGCAGACCCCTAGGTTCAACCGCCAAAAGCTTGGTGGGAGCTCCTTTGTGCGGAAAGCTGCTTTGGCATGGAATGCACTGCCCCTGGTGCTGTGCGGCATCCAGGAGCCGGTGATCTTTAAGAAAAAGTTAAAAACCCTTCTCTTCTAGCTGCTGCTCTGACCTATGTTTCCTTTTCTCAAGTACGTGCCGCGACACTCTGCAGAGTATCTGTGCGCGTTATAAATATATATAACATAACATATAACATTTGTGGAGGCAGATGTCGACAGTCATCCCATTACATTCTTGATTGATACTGGTGCTACCCACTCTACTGTGAGATCAGCAGTGGTTCCCAACCTACCCCTCTCGGGACAATCGATCCAAGTTGTAGGAGTTGCTAATCAGAAAGTGACCAATCCACTGACATATGAGTTACCTGTGAGAATAGGAACATTTCAGGATCGCCACCAGTTTGTGGTGTGCGACTCAAGTCCAGTTTGTTTGTTAGGATGGGACCTTTTGTGTAAGTTAAATTGCACCATTTATTGTACTCCGAACGGAGTAGAATTACAGACACATGACGATGATGTCGCCCTTAAATTTGCAAGTCAGATCTTGTGTGCAGAGATGTTTCCTGTCCTAACTGTGGATGAGTTACCAGTTGATTTGAGGGATTCAGTCTCTCCCGTGGTATGGGATTTTACTGGAGAAGAAATAGGACTGATTCGAGGAGTCGAACCAGTTAAGATACAGATTAAGCCAAATGTTGAATTTCCAAGAACGCCGCAGTATAATTTGACCCCGGAGACTGTGGAGACCTGAGTCCATAATCGCACAAGGCATTCTAAAAGAGGTAAGAGGAAGCCCCTGTAACTCACCTATTATGGGGTTGCAAAAAGCCTAGTGGCAAAATATAGGATTGTCCAGGACCTACGCAGAATTAATGAGATTGTACTTCCATATTGTCCTGTGGTGCCGAAACCAGCAGTAATTTTGTTTCAGATACCTTGCGAAGCGGAATGGTTTACGATCGCTGACCTATGGCAAGCATTCTTTTCGATACCCCTCCATGAAGAAAGGTAATTTTTATTTGCTTTCCTACTGGAGAAACGTGTGTTAACGTTATGTCGTATCCCACAAGTCCGTCCATCAGATTTTGAAAAATAATTTTGAGAGTCTGGTACTGACGCAGAATTCAGCTCATGTTCAGTAATAGATGATCTCCTGGTTGCTTTGGAAACGGAGGATGCTTGCATAATAGATACTGTGGCTGTGCTGAATCATCTGGCAGAGAATGGGCACAAGGTGTCCCCTAGCAAGCTTCAGTACTATTTGCCTGAGGTTCAGTATCTGGGTCATCGGATTGAGAAGGGAAAGATAAAGGTGTCACCAGATCGCATTGAGGCGCTCTTACAAATGGGTCCTCCTAAGAAACAAAAGGAAGTCCGAATGTTTTTGGGAATGGTCGGCTACTGTCAACAGTGGATTCCCAATTTCTCACTGAAGGCGAAACACTTGTTGAGGTTGACTCGTAAGGATATAAGTGATCCGGTACCATGGGATAAAATTGTCTGGTTGCCTTCCTGGAGCTGAGAGAGCCTGTGTCGTGCTCCTGCTTTAGGAATGCCTGATTACAACAAAGCGTTTTCGCTCTTTTGCTGTGAGAGGGAGGGTTGAGAACTAGCGATACTCACTCAGACACATGGGACTGTCCATAGACCAGTGGCTTTTTTTTCAGGTAGCTTCTATGTTACCCGGATGTCTCAGATCCGTTGCTGCAACAGGTGTCAGCATTGAAAGATGTGAAAGCATTGTGATAGGTCACCCTATTACTGTTTGTGCTCCACACTCAGTAGAGCTCCTGATGACGAGAACCAAGACACAGCACTTGACAAATAACAGGCTCACTAGGTCTGAGCAGATTCTTTTAGCATCTGAAAATGTTACTTTGAAAATATGTTCTATTTTGAATCCTGCTACACTGATGCCATTTCCACACATTGAAGAGGAGGATTGAGAGAACATGACTGTCTGGATGTGACTGAACTTTCTACCAAACCAAGACCCGACATTGTCAATGAACCTTTACCTGAATCAGATCTGATCCTTTTGTCGATAGTTCATGATTAAGAGACAGTGAGGGTCAGTTGAGAGCACCATTTGCTGTCTGTACTATTTCTGGAGTCGTGGAAGCTGCTTGTTTACTAGGAGTACACTCTGCGCAAGTGGCTGAAATCACTGCCTTGATACGTGCATGTCTTATTTCTGATCAAGTCCGAGTGACTATCTATACTGATAGTCAATATGGATTTGGAGTGGTTCATGACTTCGGACAGTTGTGGTCCCCAATCACAACCGACGACACCCGCACATCTACCACAGAGCCGCGGCCGCCATCGCACCAGAACTACAACGCACCATCAACACCACCCTCAAAACAGGTACCTTCCCAGAAAACTGGAAGCAAGCAGAAGTAAGACCCCTGCTCAAGAAGCCCACGGCTGACCCCACCGACCTCAAAAACTACCGGCCGATCTCGCTCCTCCCCTTCGCGGCCAAAGTGGCAGAGAAAACAGTCAACAGGGAGCTGACACGGTTCATCGAAGAGAACGCCGTCCTCAACCCGTCCCAATCCGGATTCCGAAGCAACCACAGCACTGAGACCGCCCTACTCGCCGCCACAGACGACATCCGCACTCTCCTAGACCAAGGCCACTCCGCGGTCCTCATCCTACTCGACCTGTCAGCGGCCTTCGACACCGTTTCCCACCGCGCACTAGTCACCAGATTACACAACGCCGGCATACATGGTACAGCCTTGGACTGGATCCAATCATTCCTCACCGGAAGAAGCCAAAGGATCAGACTACCACCCTTCCTCTCAGCCCCCACGAAAATCACCTGCGGAGTCCAACAGGGTTCATCACTGAGCCCGACCCTCTTCAACATCTACATGGCCCTCCTCGCATCCATCGACCGACAACACGGCGGCAACATCGTATCCTAAGCCGACGACACCCAGCTCATCCTCTCCCTCACCAGAGACCCCACCACCGCAAAACTCAACTTCCAGAAAGGTATGCAGGACGTCGCAGTCTGGATGACCAACAGCTGCCTCAAACTCAACGCAGAGAAAACAGAAGTCCTCGTCCTTGGAACCACCCCTTCAGCATGGGACAACACCTGGTGGCCCACTGCCCTCGGAACCCCACCCACCCCCTCAGACCACGCCAAAAACCTCGGCATCGTACTCGACTCATCACTCACCATGAACCGACAGATCAACGCCGTCACCTCCAGCTGCTTCAACACCCTCTGCATCCTCCGCAAAACCTTCAAGTGGATCCCCCCCGAATCAAGAAAGACAGTCAGCCACGCACTCATCACCAGCAGACTGGACTATGGAAATGCACTCTACGCCGGCATAAACAAGGCCCTACTCCGCAAGCTCCAGACAATTCATAACACCGCGGCCAGACTCGTCCTCGGCATCCCCCGGCACAAACACATCAGTCAACACCTACGGAGACTCCACTGGCTCCCCGTAGAGAAGAGAGCCACCTTCAAAATCCTCACTCACGCCTACAAATGCCTACACAACACTGGACCCAAATACCTCAACGACAGAATAAACTTCCACGTACCCAAAAGAAACCTCCGATCCTCCAACTTAGCACTGGCCGAAACCCCGCGCATCCACAGAGCCAGGGCAGGCGGAAGATCATTCTCCCACATTGCAGCCAAGACCTGGAACGAACTACCGGCAGACATCAGACTCGCCCCCACCTTCAGGTAGGCCCTCAAGACCTGGCTCTTCGGCTGAACAGATCTGTACGGCGCCACCCCCCCCCCAGCGCCTTGGGAGCCTCACGGGTGAGTAGTGCGCTTATAATTCCCCTGATGATTGATTGATTGAGAGGGGGTTCTTAACGTCATCAGGATCTCCTATCAGGAATGGGGAATATGTGAGACAACTGTTAGAAGCCCTGCAGAGGCCCAAGGAAGTGGCGGTGGTAAAATGCACAGCACATGGAAGGGGGGAGATTTTGTAACTCAAGGAAACCACTACGCTGATAAAGTAGCACGCTTTTGTGCCATACATGCTGTATTTTGAATGGAGACTATATAGGAGAGAGCACAGAAAAGACTGAGCTCAGCATGATGTTAGCCATAGCTGACACTTGAGATGAGGTTAAACGTCTGCAAGGAGCAATAAGGCTGGAGGATTATTGGGGCCGGTGCACTGCAGGCACCACACCAGGAAACACCACTCCGTGCGTTTGATCGCATTTTCCTTTGGAAGCACGATCGCCCTGTAGGCTCTAGCTGTGGCTGGCGTGGGCCTATCTTGAACTAGAAAGATGTATTCATGGTTTGGGCTGATGGCCATTGCCAGCATGCCCGGTGATCGGGGAGTTGTTGATTGTTTTGAGGTTTATTTTGAATGTATATTGTTTAAGTTTTCAAACCAGGTTGAGGCATGCTTTTCACCCATTTCGAGGACCAAGACAGGGTGGGGGCCGTGGGAGGGGAGTGGATGGGACTTACTCACAACGAATATGTCGCACAATGAGCTAAAGATCCTTACTTGGAACATCAGAGGGATGGGGTCAATGTCCAAACGGCACAACATCTATAGCTACCTGAAAAGACGAGGGGTGCAGATAGCTCTCTTGCAGGAGATGCATCTTCTTCAGGGGGAGGTAGATCGGCTGCGTAGGAGATGGAGAGGGCAGGTATTCGCCACCACATACTCAGCATTTGCCCATGAGGCGCTGATATGGGTCAGACCGGGGGTTCCCTTTGAGGCCACTTGCACCATAATCGACAGAGAGGGTAGATATGTAATACTAGCAGGGCGACTCTTGGGGCTGGAGATTACAATGGGGTGCATATACGTACCGAACACCGATCAACTGGGTTAACTGGCCAGCTTGTCCGCTTACCTAGCTGACATCAAGGTGGGGCAGGTGATTCTGGCCGGGGACTTTAATTGTGTAGCCGATGTGGCGCTTGACCATTCGCACCCCCCACTGCCTGGGACCCAGGCCCACCGAATAGCAGCAGGACTGTGGGAATGGATGGCCCACTGGGACCATAGATCCTTGATAATAACATACCAACCCCCTATGCGAAGGCCCCCGATCCCAACCTGGAGGCTTTACCTCCTGTCTTTGGAGGATGTTCCGTTCAGTGAATCCCTGACGGCACTGGTGGATACGGTTTTTGTAGAGAATGCACATACTGCCTCATCAGCTCTGGTGGAATGGGAGGCATTCGAAGTAGTTGTGAAGGGGCACTGTATGGGACAAACAATTGGTATCCAGAGGGAGCTACATCAGGAGCTCCTGACTATCGATGGAGATTTGTGCACACTGGATAACATGCAGGGGACAGGGTCCCAGGCACACACACGCCTATTAGCCATGCGCAAGCAGCACGCTGTGACCCTTGAGTGGCTCCGGTCGCATGACTACAGGGCATATATGGATAGGGTGCAGGGGGAGGAGGGGAGAGCCAGTCACCTACTAGCATGGTTAATTAGGCCAGGGACCTGGGGCGCCCCAATCACCCACATACAGACTGATATAGGTACATCCTAATTCGATCTGGACAAGATCAACAGACTGTTTCAGAGCTATTATGAATCACTGTACTCTGCCCCACAGGAGGCCCCCCAGACAGACATTTCTGCATTCTAGGCCCTGCTGCCCCTCAGTACAGTAGATGAGCAGATTGTGGAAGAGCTAGACGGTCCCATAACCACCCAGGAGGTTAGAGAGGCCATCGCATCGCTAGCCAGCGGTAAGACGTCGGGCCCAGATGGCCTCCCGGCGGGGTTTTACGCAAAATACATCACAGAGCTGGCCCCGCATCTAGTCACCCTATATGCCAAAGCTCTAGAGTTGGGCCACCTGCCGAACTCCACGCAGACCGCCACAGTGGTCCCCCTCCCCAAGGTGCCCGGCCCGGATATTGGAGTGAGAGACTTTCGATCCTTATCCATGCTTAATACAGACTTTAAAGTATTGAGCAAAATTTTAGCGTCCCAGCTACTCTCACACATGCAAGGCCTGATACACCCAGACCAAAATGGGTTTATCCCGTCGCGCAACACCTCGTATAACTTACGGAGACTGTACTCCGTTCTGTATCATCAGGAGTAAAGGTCTCTCCCACGGGCTGCACTCCTTTCAGTCAACCTCGAGAAGGCATTCAACACCGTGAGTTGGGCCTACCTCTTCGAGGTTATGAGGAGACTGGGATTTGGACCGGGATGGTTGAAATGGGTTCAGCTGTTGTATGCTTGCCCCACAGCATGGGTCAGGATGGGGAAGACTATCTCCCACAATATGTGATAAGGCACAGCACTTGTCAGGGATGCCCCTTATACCCGCTTCTGTTCGCCCTGGCGATTGAGCCCTTGGCAGCACTCTTCCGCCTGGGGGGAGATGGACTGGGATTGACAGTGGGCGGCAGGACCCACATTATCTCGCTATATGCGGACGATCTACTGATTTACTTAAATGACGCGAGGGGTGGGGCTAAGGCAGCTGTTAGGCATCTGGAGGCTTTTGGGACTCTGTCAGATCTGTGGGTCAATAAACGTAAAACACATCTGTTTCCAGTGGCGGGACCATTACCTAGACCACAGGACCTCCCCGCTGAACTTAACTGGGCCCCTGACACATTTAAATAACTGGGAATCTGAATCTATTATTCCCTGGAGGACTTGAAGGAAGGTAACCTCGACATGACAATTCGGGCACTTCGGTCTAACGTGACCTTCTGGGGCACTTTTCGCCTTTCCATAATGGCTAGAGTATCATTGACCAAGATGGTCATGTTACCCCGCCAATTATACTTTTTCACTAACCTGCTGATACTCATGCCTGCAGCCTGGTTTCGCCCGCTTAACGCATTGGTGCGGGATCTTATTTGGGGGATGGGAGATGAAGGGTGTCACTACAAACTCTGCGGCGCCCTATGAGTGAGGTGGGACTGGGGGTCTCAGACTTCGAACTTTATCAACTCGCGGCACAATTAGAATGGGTGGCCCAATGGCTGGAGGATGTAAATCCAGAGGGAACCTTTCTTATGGAGCCAGAGCAGCATCCCCGCCTGCTGCTACCGAAGCTCCTCAGCCAGGTGACCAAGGTATAAAAACCCTGCAGACTACCGCTCTGCAGTGCTGGAAACGCTGCATGTCCAGATTACCGGACACCCCGTGATACTCTCTGGCGCTACCGCTGGTTGGGCTGCCCTACGGACTACCCCAGTTGATCTTAACGACTGAGCAGCTGGCGGCCTGGACCGAGGTTGGGATCGAGACCGTGGGGGACTGTTACTTAGACGGGAACCTTCTCCCTTTTGGGGAATTGGTTAAGGGCTGTAGACTCCCACCGGGGCAGTTCCTTGTGTACAAAGTGCTGGTTCGGGCATTTGGGAAACTGTGGGGAGCGGCCTGGGAGGAGCCAGGGACCCATGCGGTACTGCACTCTCTGGTCACCCTGGGAAAGGCAGGTCATCAGTTCAAATGGTTTTATAGATCGCTGTTGGATGCTTCCTTGACCACACTCTCGCACTTAAGGGATACATGGGAGAGGCTCCTGAAAAATAGCTTCACTGACTCAGAGTGAAATAGGGTATTGGAATCTCCCCAAAAAATTCCACGCAATACTCGACTTAAATACATACAATTTAATTTTCTACACATGTCCTATATGACCCCACATCGACTCTTTGCTGCATTCGGGATGAACCGCGGAGCTGCCTAAAGTGCGGGCAATTGGACGCAGACTTCCTGCACATGACTTGGAGCTGTGAAAGGCTGTAGACCTTTTGGCAGGCAGTACTTTCTAAGCTTAAAGCTGCGCTGGGGCGGGCCTTGGAATTAACAGCAGTAATTTGCCTACTTGGACTATGCCCCGTCCCCCTAACCGTAAAGTAGGCAACAGGTTCATGGACCTGGGCTTGGTGTTGGCACAGAGACTTATAACAGTGACATGGAAGCAATTAATGGGGCCACAGACCAACACTTGGATACAGGAGGTGACTAAGTGGGCTGGGGCTGAAGGCAGGACACTGCATAGAAAGGAACTGAGGGGTCTGCGTCAGCACCCGATCGCGGACCTTTGGAAGGACGCCCTATGCATCTGGGAGCACCCAAGCCATGTTAATAGCTTGGACGAAGACAGTGAAACCCCTACTCACTGATAGATATTCCTCCCCTCCCTCCCCAAAAGTGAAACAGCGCGACAAGGTATGATTGCACTCGGCGCGCCCCTGCATCGGGCACAACTCAATCGGGAGAAGGCCCCCCCACACCCACATGCCCCCTTCGAGTCCCTCCTATTGTCCTCAACCTGAGCTATTGTTAGCCTCAACCTTTTTCTTCGGTTTTTTTCCTTTCTTTATTTCTTTAATAGTAGTTGTACTGTCCGTTCTCAGTACGTTGAGAGCCTATTATAGGACCAGTACATGGCAATATAACACTCCCTACCCGGTCATGTCACCTCCGGAATGGGAAAGCACATCACTTTTCATGAACACACAAATACGAAGGCATAAGCGCGGGCACTACTGCTACCCTCACCGTTTCTAGCGGGAATAACTGCACTACACCAAAGGGGAGCTTTTGTATACAATCACTGTTGGATGATGCTTAGTGTAAAGAATGTAAATTACTGAAATTGTGTGCTGTATACTAAGTGCTAAACTGAAGTGATAATCAATGAAAATATTTACTTACGATATATCCTATATTAACAAAATGCCAATAAACAGATGTAAAAAAAGAAAAACGTCTGCAGGGAGAGATTTCAGAGCAAGAGGAAGCTGCTTGGATCAGCGCAGGTTGTGAGAAAAGATATGATGGCATTTGGGTTTCAACGGATGGCAGAGCAGTGTTACCAGACTGTTTGCTGAGCCCTATGGCGAGACATATTCATGGAGCAGTTCATCTTGGGAGAGATGCTATGGTAAGGGTGTTCCAACAGACATGGTTCAATCCAAGGCTTCGAGTGTTTGCTGAAGCGGTGTGTCATAGGTGTGTTACTTGTCAACAAATGAATGCTGGAAAGAAAACTGTGGTTGCTTTGAGTCACAGTGGGAGATCAGGAGGTCCTTTTAACAGAATTCAGATGGACTTCATTGAGATGCCCAGATGCAATGGATTGAGGTATGTTTTGGTGGTGGTGTGTGTCTTTTCACGTTGGGCCGAGGCATATCCAACCAGGCGGTGCAACAGTCTTACAGTAGCAAAGCTGTTGCTTAGAGAGTTGATTCAGCGGTTCAGATTTCCAACTTCATTGGAATGGGATAGAGGGACTCACTTCCATAGTGAGATCATGAAACTGTTGTGTGCCGCTTTGCAAGTTGACCAGAGACTGTATTGCAGTTATGGGCCGGAAGCGTCTGGCCTAGTGGAACAGATAAATGGTACCCTTAAAATGAGAATGGCAAAGGTGTGTCCTTCGACAACCTTGAATTGGCCTGATGCACTGCCCTTGGTGCTGATGAGCTTGCGTAGTACTCCCGATAGGAAAACAGGACTTTTGCCCCACGAGATATTGATGGGGAGGGTGATGCACTTGCCTGCAGTGCCAGCTACAGCATTGATAAACATCACCAATGATTTGGTCCTCGATTATTGCAAGGGATTGGCTGATGTGGTTAATTCTGTGTCTCACCAGGTCAAAGCTGCAACTGCACCAACTTCGAAGGACCTCTTGCACGACCTATGCCCGGATGACTGGGTGTTGGTTCGCAAGCACGTGGGGAAGAACTGCCTTGATGCTCGGTGGCGAGGTCCGTATCAAGTGATTCTGGTCATAAGCACTGCTGTGAAGTGCTGAGGCTTAGCGAACTAGATCCACGACTCACACACCCGTAAGGTTCCAGAGCCCTTGGAAGAAACAGCTCCTATCACTCAAAGAAGTCCAGCTGCGATCACAAGTTCGGAAGAGAGGACAAGCCAAGCTGTGAGGGTTCCTGTCGAGGCTGAAGGCTCACCAGGTCGAGCTGAGAGGGGTCAAGCTACACAAGACCCAGGTACAGAAGGAAACATTGTGGTTGGTATACAGTGCGACTCAGCTGAACTGACTGGTGTGGGGCAGGCCCGGGTGGTGAGGAGGAGAACAAAAGCTGGAAGAGAATCCTGGCCGGTGATAAAAGAAAGACTGAATTTGAGGCTTGCGTTGGAAAGAGATCTCGTCTCAATCTCTGAGATGTCTGAATCTGAGCTAAGTGACACAGAGTCGAATCAAGAAGGCTTGAGGAGATCAAGGAGGGTGAGAATACCATGCCAGAGGTACGCTACCCCAGAGTGGAAGTATCTGATCACAGATGCAGGGGCCAGTGAGGTCCACGAGACTGAGGTCTGGACGAGTGAGACGCGGGAAGACAATGCTGATCATTGACATTGAACTGTTGGTTCCTGGAGTCGAGGCTCTCGGGGTTTTGACACTGACTGTACCAGATCCTCCAAGGCTGAGTGGCTGTGAATTCTGATCCTGAACCAACTCTCATTTCCAACGTTTGGGCGTCAGCCTTCAGCTCAAGAAATGGCAGCTTTTTGTATGGAGATCTTACAGCTCATTGTTGATGAACTCAGCAATGATCTTATCCATGATGTAAATTAAACTGTATAAAAAAGAAAAAAGAAATATTGCTTTGAGACGAAGATAACCTAGTTCCGAGTGAAAGAAGAATAAACTTAGGGATTTTCAGTAGAAGAAGAAAGAGGGCTAGGGAAGTCTGTTGTTAAACTGTAGATAATTATTGATGAACTGAGTACGGAAGATTTCCAGGGAACCGAAGACATTGAGTACAAACTTTGTGCACAGGATCACTACGTGAAAAGAAAAGACTTTTGCTGATCCGGTTGCTGAACATTGTCAGAGAACCGATTCAAGAGGGATTCTGGAACTCCGAACCGTAGGCAGAAGTGCTTGATAGGTACACTCATAGTAGGAGTGATTGTAGTTATTACTATAGTAGTTATCACATCCATAGTTGAGTCCAATGTTAAGGTAGAAGAGGTGGTACAGGGAACGCCTACACCTCCTACTCCAGACATAAGGGAGGGTGCCAGAAAAACAAAAAGGGGAGAAAAGAGGTATTGCTTGACACAAGCAGTGGAGGTGGATACGCCCTCCTTCAGTCTACAGATACTAAACACAAAGATCCACCCTCAGGTATTCTCAAACGCCATATCCTCCCAGATTAAGTATGCTTCCTACAGTGGTGGGAAAAACACATAATTTGTTTAAATACCCCTCACACACCAAAAGGGCTCTTGGTGTCATGCTTCATCATAGGGGTCTTCCCGCCCCTCTACGGGACGGGGCGTGCTACGACCTACGATTGCGCGGGAGCACTGTTGTTTGTGAGACAATTATGTGTTGTGCAGGAGTGTGAGTGGAAGGGTCAAGAGTGAATAAGAAAGTGAGGTTAAAAAATACCTGGCTCGTTGGTCAAAAAAACTTTAATATACCTTTGAGCTGGTATTGTTAAAATATGGGGAAGAGGTGTATCGCCTCAATGAGCTATGCCTCATAAGGGAGGGTGCACCAGAATCCGATAGAGCTATGATAAAGGAAACCAATCACTTATTACATGTAGATCTGTCCAAGGGTGATTTCACGTTAAATGCATATGCAAGATTGTTGTATGAATATGTGGACACAATGGATGTGAAGGATTGTTATGTGTGCATGCAGCTGCCAGCATCTGTAGAGGAGGGCATTAGATATCATCACTTGCCTTTGACGTATGGTATCCCTGTAGTGTATTGCTTAGTACGTTTTATGGCAAAGCCCATTTTGAATATTATTTTTCTAATTACGACGTAGTGCTTCCAGAGGTTCCGGTTCTTAAATACCTGAATAAGTATGATTAATATAAACAAGTAGAGAGAAAGTCAAAATATGTTGTGCCCATAGTCAATTTAGATACAACGTATGCACACAGACACAATCTGACGTGCATGCTATCTGACATAGAAAAGAGGTTTGTGGACCAGATCGAAGATAGACATAGGCTGACATTGTTTAGGCCTAACCCTAAATATGAGGTTACCGAATGGACTCAAGAGGAGTTCAGGCGAAGGTAAGTTCTGGTCCGATAGCTCTAGATTTGCAACAAAAGAGAAACATTGCATTAGACAGACACTGACATATTATGACAAAATATTTGTGGGAGAGAGTGTATCTGAGCATATTTTTCAGATTGAGGAATTGGTGAAGAAGGCGGTGTTGGATAAGTTGACCATAGTGCCCAACGTGTATTTTGTGTGCAGAAGGAACGCGTATTTTCGGTTGCCACAGAATTGGTATGAAACTTGTTATCTGGCTGCTGTATTTTCTAAAATATTGCATGTGGAGGACTTGTGGCCATTTTAAGGGAAGCAACCTCGTAGAGAGAAGCGTGGTACGAGTGCAGGAAAAATTGTTGGGGACGTGTTTGGAGCAATGATACCGAGTTTGGGTGCAGTTCTGAATGATGTGAAGATTAGAAGGTTGTCCACTCTGGTGGATAAGCTGTCAGTGAATACAGCACAAGCCTTGTTACTTGTAGATGGAGAGATGGTCCCAATAAGGGCCATGGTGCCCCTGAACCGCCTTGCATTAGACGTATTATTGGCAAAAGAAGGCGGAGTCTGTAAATTATTGAGGGTCCAACATTGCTGCACTTATATTCCTGACAATAGTAAGGATCTGCGGAAATATATAAGTAACATCACTGAGATCCATTACGACATACATGATTTGGCTCCAGAAGGGATTTGGGATAAAATTGGTCAAGGGTTTGGAAAGGTTGGAAGTTAGTTTGCAAGCCTGTGAGAAGGAATTGTTGGTTACATCTTGAAGCCTAATATAATAGTCGTGATTTGTATCATGATTTTTTTGGGTGCCTTTAGAGCTTATAAGTGGCATAAGGCAAGACAGGATGAGAGTTCTCTTAGGAGACAGGAAAGACGGATGGAAAGGCTGCAGGACAGTCCCTATCAGAACCTTAAGAATTTGGAGGAGTTTAGACAGTGAAAGCAGGATACAACTTCCGCAGTCGGTCTTTTCTGCAGGGAGAATGTTGAAAGAAAAGAGTGTTGGTGTTGATGAAACTAGTCATCAGAGGGGAGCTGATAGAGCAATTGACGCTCTTAAATTGTAGGGGTGCATTATACTAGTGAATAACTTGCACTCACATATATCCTGTTATAATTAGCGTTATTAGAATGAAGCTTTTATCACTATATACGAATGAAATTTGTAATGTTGCATAAGAGAAATGATTAAGATTTTGCATATGTTTAAAGAGATAATGTAGTAATGTGCATTTTATGAATATTGTACCATATGGAATGTATCTATGTCTAAATAAGCGGTTCATATAAAGGTTCATGTAACATGTGTTTATTAATGGATGTTCTTAGGTTAGCCAAACCTTGGTAGGCCTAACTTTCTTTTGTTAACTTTCTTTCTCCCTGTTTGCTCTCGTGTTAGGGGTCTAATTAGAATTTATGTGCTAGCATAGTGTTTTTCTTTTCTCATCCCTCCTGCAGGTGCAGGAATTCGACCTCGTTATTTAAGAATAATGTCTTTGCTTTAGATTTAAGAAGAGACATAGAGAGGAAAGGAATGTCTTTGAAGAGTCTGAACAGATAGCAGGGAGGACGCCTTCCGTGTCTGGTGAAATCTGAGAAACAAGGTCGTTGGACAAAGGCCTGGTTGAGCTAATGCCTCATGGAAAGTTACCTAAAGGAGATGTTCTCGATGCAAGTTACCATGTGGCCTGTTAGGGGTGTAACTTCATCTTTTTGTATTAAGATCAGGGACACATTCGAGGGACTTCTGCTTTGACTAAGGAAGGGGAACATCTTAGAACGAGCTCCGTAGCTTTAAGCTACTTGACCCATTTAACGTGAGTGTACTTCTTAGGAAGTCTTCTCATGCTGAAACCTTTAGAGGGAAACTAACTTGGATGTTAAGTAGGGATGTCACCTCAGAGATAGAGTAGGGACAGATTATTCTTTTAATTCTGAAATATAAATGAAGAAGGATTTGGACGCAGCATCTATACTCAGTTGTGTCCTGATTTTAGAATTTATTATTCTGTGTCTGTTGGGCCGAGTGAATTATATACGTAGGCTTGGTTCTGTATTAGTGTTTATGTATCTTTATACTCTTATATTGAGGTGTACTTATGTTTTGGCCTTATAATAAATTCAGTAAGCTTGGATCAAGATTCGGTGCTCCTTTACCGCCATGGGAAAGGGTAATGTATAATCATTAGGAGTTGTTTTCTCCCTTCTACCCTTACTTAGCAGGCAACAAAGACCATCGGCCAGAGGTTCCTGAGTATATCTAGAACATGGAACCCGGCTCCATCAATTGGTAGCAGAGTAGGATTGTTGCCTCTAGAAGTGAGGGGAGAATCCGGAAAATCTAGAATAGAATTAGATCCATAGAGTATAAAATTGAGCCCCATGATCGAGAACAGAGGACGACGGGCATTGACGGAAGTCGGCAGAGAGTGATGGTGTGCCGAAGACAGCGGTGAATGGTGGCATGAGTATGAACAGTAATGTGTGTGTTAGATTGTTTTGAATTGGTTGTATGATGTCTTGCGGAGTTGGGATGACAGTTGAGTGAATGTGGGTTACTGGGCCGAACACGTCCGTCCAAGAGTTTTGGTTATTTTGGTTATCGGGCTCAAGAGTAGCCTAAGATCCCGGGACAGGTTTGTGGTGTAAAAGGCACCACTTGGCTGTAATTGTCCGACCATTGGCTGTGGGTGTTGTGGAGCGCTATCGACAACTTTGTGTGAGTGGATTTAATAGAGCTGTGTGTGGAAAACATCGTGCGCAAGGGGTAGACTACAGGGACTCAAGTGAATGACGCAGGTCGTGGGTCACGGAGTGTGAATGTTCTTGAGTGAGTGAATACTATCGATCTTCTAGAAGGCAGACAATTACTTGGTTTACTGTAACTGTAAGGTAAACAGTTACTTGGTTATACAAGTGAGAGAGCGAACGTGGATGGTGAGATTGTGAAGGAGGGTGAGCCACTGCGAGGAGGAAAAGGTGACGTCAGAGTGCGCAGCGCTGTGATAGGTCGGTTGGTGTAAAGCAGCGCTGGCATTTGTTGGTTCTCGACAAGAATTGGGAGAGGGAAAGTTGTGTTTAGTGATAATTTTATTAAAAAATGAGATGTTTTAGGGTATTTCGAGCACTATGCAGAGGAGATTCCGGCGTGGTAACTCGGGTAGGGGAGGAAGTCCCACCAGAGGATACTCCGGCACACTACATGGCAACAAATGTAGGACTTCATACTATAGTGTGGCTTCAAAATTGGCATATGATTACTGAAAAAGAGGGGGAATTGGCGTTTCCACGTTATGGGTCATTTCAATTGGATATGTTGTATCAGTTGAGGGGAGTTATGTCTTCATTAAAACCTCCACCTAGACCAACACAATTTGAAGCATTAGATGCATGGATGCGAGCAGCGCAAGCTAAACGAAGAGAAAATTCTCAGGGTACGATGAAAAAGGCAGTGAAAGCATATCAAGATGCAAGGTGGGACGCTCAGTTGAAAAGATGGAGGGTGGATACCATTGAGGGGGAAAGACTGTACCTATTATTGTTACAAGAAGCAGGTCCTCAAAATAGAAATACAGAGGATGGCAGTGACACAGATGATAGTCTGTTAGACAGACTATTGGCAGAGAGTCCTCCACCCTACAACCCACAGTCAGAAGGGGGAAGACAAGAACTTACAGGGGAAGGAAACCCAGAAAGAACGGGTTCGGCTCCAGTAGGTCCTAGTACAAGAGTAGTGAGAAGGATCCCAGTGGGACCAGAAGGGACAAGAAGGCCAGGAATTGGAAATATCGAGATGAGTGGAGTTGACAGTGACACACGGTTGCCAGAAGCCCTTACGGCACTGGTTACCATTGGACCTGTGGTCTCGGTAAATAATCCGAATGTAGGGGAAAGTGGTGGTCAACAGCAGACAGGAATGGGAGAAGAAACTATCTCTGGAGGAAGCATCGTGATGGGGGAACGGGTAGATCATTGGTGCCTGTGGAAGCTAGTACTCCACTGCCTGTGATGGTGGACCCTTCAAGGGTTTGTGTCGGGTTATATACAGGACGGTCAGTTTCACTGGCAAACTCTCGGTCAGAAATAAGAATGTGGGTTCCCCCAGTGAGGGGAACTATGAGGAGGATACCAGAGGTGGGAACGAGGCAAAAAGTGCTTGGAACACAACCTGTCCTCCAGAGTACAGGAGTGGAAAATCAATGGAGGAGTCAAAGTTGCGAAAGGGAAGCCCAGCCCACCCTTCAAGTACAGGATTGGAGAATCGCTGGAGAAGTCAGAGTTGCGAGAGGGACGGTCAATGTAATGTTATGTGACAAATAGAGAAACCCTTAAGATTGCAATGAAGGCAAAATTGTTTGATGTGCTGAAATTAAAGGCAGAGGCGGATGAGGTAATTGATGGGAACTTACCGTTGGAATGGATAGATTTCTATGATTGTGATGAACTGTTATTTGTGGCGAAGGATGTTACTCGTAAGGCAAAGCGAGCTCATGAGATGTTAGTTCAATTGGCACGCAAGTCCGATGTGGATTTAACTAAAACCAAAATGCTGCAGGGAAATCACAGTTTAAATTACACTGACCAGGAATTGGAAGAGAAGAGAATAGTAGGTTTGAAAGCTCATATTCGAGAATTAGTCATAGGAATGCATGCATGGAAAGGGTTGGACAAATGGGAAGAGAAGTGGTCTAAGAAGAAAGGTGCCAAGAAAGGGATAGGAGACACTTCGCCTCCCGGAGGAGGAGCGGAGAGAGTAGGAAATTACCCATTGCGAGAAGTGCCGAACGGAGGCTATGTGCATGTGCCTTGGAGCAGGGGTGATTTAGCTTCCTTCACAAATGATTGTCCTCGGCTGAGGGAAAAGCCTGGCAAATGGTACAAACAGGTTGACCGCTTTGTAAAAATGTTAAAGGTATTGTGGGTAGATTTGAACACCTTGTTTGATATTGTGGTCCCAGGTGATTTATGGACTGCATGCAAAATTGCAGTTGAGCGGCCCACTGTAAAACCAGAAAGAGACCCTGTAATGCATGACCCTTCTCCTGAGGTTATGAGAAAATTCTATCAGGTGGTTACATGGCTACAGACTAAAGTTGCCCCACAAGACAGTGATTGGCTTAAAATTGATCGAACTACCCAAGAGCCCAAGGAGTCGATGCATGCTTACTATGAGAGACTCTTACAGGCTTTCAAACAGTATAGTGGGCTGGATGCGTTGGAACAGAAGGATATGGGACAGTTAGTTTCAAAATTTTTGCTGGGATTAAGGCCTGAGATAAGTTTTATGATCCAGCAACATTTGATTTGTTGGCAAAATAAGTTGGTGGATGAGATTTTGCATTATGCCAGGTACTGTAGTGATGAAGTGGGGTCCAAACATAAGAAAATGAAGTATAAGTTGATGTTGGGTCGGGTGGAGAATGCCGAGAGACCAGACTTAGCACAGGTGAATGGAGGAACAATGGGTCGGGCAGGGGAGCGGTCGAGGAGTTAAACAAAATGTGTCAGCTCCACCAGTTCAGGGGAGAGGAAGAGGAACAGGTTCTAGGGCAGGGGTGGATTGGGTTAATGTGAGGAGGAATACTGCCTGCCACTATTGTCATAATATCGGGCTTTGGAAGCGCGATTGCCGCTCAAATCCAACTAATCAGATACATTTTGACAAAAATGTGCAAGTGTCTGACGGCTTGAATAACGTGATTAGACCTAGATCCATGTATGGAGGAGGTCTAGATCAGCCAGTACAGGTACCCCAACCTCCGAGAGTTCCCCAAGGCAATTGTGTGTACCAACAGATGCCTTTCATTGAAACATAATAGAATTTTGACGGTGTCCGAGGGGTGAGGAAGGCTGTACTCTTGGGGCAGCTTAGAGGTAGACCAGACTGGACCGTTTGTGGAGGCAGATGTCGACAGTTATCCCATTACATTCTTGATTGATACTGGTGCTACCCGCTCTACTGTGAGATCAGCAGTGGTTCCCAACCTACTCCCTCTCGGGACAATCGATCCAAGTTGAAGGAGTTGCTAATCAGAAAATGACCAATCAACTGACAGATGAGTTACCTGTGGGAATAGGAACATTTCAGGATCGCCACCAGTTTGTGGTGTGCGACTCAAGTCCAGTTTGTTTGCTAGGACGGGACCTTTTGTGTAAGTTAAATTGCACCATTTATTGTACTCCAAAGGGAGTAGAATTACAGACACATGACGATGATGTTGCATTTAAATTTGAAAGTCAGAACTTGTGTGCAGAGATGTTTCCTGTCCTAACTGCGTATAAGTTACCAGTTGATTTGAGGGATTCAGTCTCTCCCGTGGTATGGGATTTTACTGGAGAAGAAATAGGACTGATTCGAGGAGTTGAACCAGTTAAGATACAGATTAAGCCAAATGTTGAATTTCCAAGAACGTCGCAGTATAATTTGACCCTGGAGACTGTGGCCGGAATAAGACCTGAGTCCATGATTGCACAAGGCATTCTAAAAGAGGTAAGAGGAAGCCCCTGTAACTCACCTATTATGGGGTTGCAAAAGCCCAGTGGCAAATATAGGATTTTCCAGGACCTATGCAGAATTAATGAGATTGTGATTCCATGTTGTCCTGTGGTGCCGAATCCAGCAGTAATTTTGTTTCAGATATCTTGCGTAGCGGAATGGTTTACGGTCGTTGACCTATGCCAAGCATTCTTTTCGATACCCCTCCATAAAGAAAGGCAATTTTTATTTGCTTTCCGGCTGGAGAATTGTGTGTTAACGTGGTGTCATATCCCACAAGGGTATACTGAAAGTCTGTCCATTTTTAATCAGATTTTGAAAAAGAATCTTGAGAGTCTGGTACTGACGCAGAATTCAGTTCTTGTTCAGTACATAGATGATCTCCTGGTTGCTTCTGAAACGGAGGATGCTTGCAGAATAGATACTGTGGCTTTGCTGAATCATCTGCCAGAGAAATGGCACAAGGTGTCCCCGAGCAAGCGTCAGTCCTGTTTGCCTGAGGTTCAGTATCTAGGTCATCGGATTGAGGAGGGAAAGAGAAAGGGATCACCAGATCATATTGAGGTGCTCTTACAAATGAGTCCTCCTACGAAACAAAAGGAAGTCCGAATGTTTTGGGAATTGTTGGCTACTGCCGACAGTGGATTCCCAATTTCACACTGAAGGCGAAACCCTTGTTGAGGTTGACTCGTAAGGATATAAGTGATCTGGTACCATGGGATAAATATGTCTGGTTGCCTTCCTGGAGCTGACAGAGAGCCTGTGTCGTGCTCCTGCTTTAGGCATGCCTGATTACAACAAAGCGTTTTCACTCTTTTGCTGTGAGAGGGATGGATGTGCACTAGCGGTACTCACTCAGACACATGGGACTGTCCGTAGACCAGTGGCTTATTTTTCAGGTAGCTTCTGCGTTGCCCGGACGTCTCAGGTCCGTTGTTGCAACAGGTATCAGCATTGAAAGATGTGAAAGCATTGTGATGGGTTACCCTATTACTGTTTATGCTCCACACTCAGTAGAGTTCCTGATGATGAGAACCAAGACACAGCATTTGACAAATATCAGGCTCACTAGGTATGAGCAGGTTATTTTAGCATCTGAAAATGATACTTTTAAAAGATGTTCTATGTTGAATCCTGCTACACTGATGCCATTTCCACACATTGAAGGGGAGGATTGTGAGGAACATGACTGTCTGGATGTGACTGAACCTTCTACCAAACCAAGACCCAACATTGTCGATGAACCTTTACCTGAAACAGATCTGATCCTTTTGCGGATGGTTCATGATTAAGAGACAGTGAGGGTCGGTTGAGATCAGCATTTGCTGCCTGTATTATTTCTGGAGTCGTGGAAGCTGCTTGTTTACAAGGAGTACACTCCGCGCAAGTGGCTGAAATCATTGCCTTGATACATGCATGCCTTATTTCTGATGAAGTCCAATTGACTATCTATACCGATAGTCAGTATGGATTTAGAGTGGTTCATGACTTCGGACAGTTGTGGTCACAGAGGGGGTTCTTAACATCATCAGGATCTCCTATCAGGAATGGGGAATATGTGAGACAACTGTTAGAGGCCCTGCAGAGGCCCAAGAAAGTGGCAGTGGTAAAATGCACAGCACATGGAAGGGGGGAATATTTTGTAACTCAAGGAAACTGCTACGCTGATGAAGTAGCACGCTTTTCTGCCATACATGCTTGCATTTTGAATGGAGATTATATAGGAGAGAGCACAGAAAAGTCCGAGCTCAGCATGATGTTAGCCATAGCTGACACTTGGGATGAGGTTAAACATCTGCAAGGAGAGGTTTCAGAGCAAGAGGAAGCTGCTTGGATCAGGGCAGGTTGTGAGAAAAGATATGATGGCATTTGGGTTTCAACGGATGGCAGAGCAGTGTTACCAAACCGTTTGTTGAGCCCTATGGTGAGACATATTCATGGAGCAGTTCATCTTGGGAGAGATGCTATGGTAAGGGTGTTCCAACAGACATGTTTCAATCCAAGGCTTCAAGTGTTTGCTGAAGCGGTGTGTCATAAGTGTGTTACGTGTCAACAAATGAATGCAGGAAAGAAAACTGTGGTTGCTTTGAGTCACATTGGGAGATCGGGAGGTCCGTTTAACAGAATTCAGATGGACTTCATTGAGATGCCCAGATGCAATGGATTGAGGTATGTTTTGGTGGAGGTTTGTGTCTTTTCATGTTGGGTCGATGCATATCCAACCAGGCGGTGCGACAATCTTACAGTAGCAAAGCTGTTGTTTAGAGAGTTGATTCCGCGGTTCGGATTTCCAACTTTATTGGAATCGGATAGATGGACTCACTTCCATAGTGAGATCATGAAACTGTTGTGTGCCGCCTTGCAAGTTGACCAGAGACTGTATTGTAGTTATAGGCCGGAGGGGTCTGGCCTAGTGGAACAGATAAATGTTACCCTTACAATGAGAATGGCAAAGGTGTGTTCTTCGACATCCTAGAATTGGCCTGAGGCGCTGCCCTTGGGGCTGATGAGCTTGCATAGCACTCCCGATAGGAGAACAGGACTTTCGCTCCGCGAGATATTGATGGGGAGGGCGATGCGCTTGCCTGCAGTGCCAGCTACAGCATTGATAAACATCACCAATGATTTGGTCCTTGATTATTGCAAGGGATTGGCTGATGGGTTAATTCTGTGTTTCATCAGGTCGAAGTTGCAACCGCACCAACCTCGAAGGACCTCTTGCACGACCTATGCCTGGGTGACTGGGTGTTGGTTTGCAAGCACGTGAGGAAGAACTGCCTTGATGCTCAGTGGCGAGGTCTGTATCAAGTGATTCTAGTCATGAGCACTGCTGTGAAGTGCGGAGGCTTACCGAGCTGGATCCACGCCTCACACACCCGTAAGGTTCCAGAGCCCTTGGAGTAAACAGCTCCTATCACTCAAAGAAGTCCAGCTGCGATCACAAGTTCAGAAGAGAGAACAAGCCAAGCTGTATGGGTTCCTGTCGAGGCTGAAGGCTCACCAGGTCGAGCTGAGAGGTGTCAAGCTACACAAGACCCAGGTACAGACGGAAACGTTGTGGTTGGTATAGAGTGCGACTCAGCTGAACAGACTGGTGTGGGGCAGGCCCGGGTGGTGAGGAGGAGAACAAAAGCTGAAAGAGAATCATGGCCAGTGAGAAAAGAAAGACTGAATTTGAGTCTTGCAATGGAAAGAGATCTCACCTCAATCTCTGAGATGTCTGAATCTGAGCTAAGAGACACAGAGCCAATCAAGAAAGCTTGAGGAGATCAAGGAGGGTGAGAGTACCATGCCAGAGGTACGCTGCCTCAGAGTGAACGTATTTGATCACAGATGCAGGGGCCAGTGATGTCAGGGAGATTGAGGTCTGGACGAGTGACACGTGGGAAGACAACACTGATCATTGGCATTGAACTGTTGGTTCTTGGAGTCGAGGCTCTCGGGGTTTTGACACTGACTGTACCAGATCCTCAAAGGCTGAGTGGGTTGCGAATTCTGATCCTGAACCAACTCTCATTTCCAACGTTTGGGCGTCAGCCTTGAGCTCAAGAAATGGCAGCTTTTCGTATGGAGATCTTGCAGCTCATTGTTGATGAACTCGGCACTGATCTTGTCCATGATGTAAATTAAACTGTATAAAAAGATAAGAGAAATATTGCTTTGAGAAGAAGATAACCTAAGTCCGAGTGGAAGAAGAATAAACGTAGGGATTTATCAGCAGAAGAAGAAAGCGGGCTAGGGAAGTCTGTTGTTGAACTGTAGATAATTATTGATGAACTGAGTATGGAAGATTTCCATGGTTCCGAAGACATTGAGTACGAACTTGGTGCGCAGGATCACTACGTGAGAAGAAAAGACTTTTGCTGATCCGCTTGTTGAACATTGTCAGAGAACCGATTCAAGATGGAGCCTGGAAATTCGAACCGTAGTCAGAAGTGCATGATACATACACTCATAGTAGGAGTGATTGTAGTTATTACTATAGTAGTTATCACATCCATAGTTGAGTCCAACGTTAAGGTAGAAGAGGTGGTACAGGGAACGCCTACACCTCTTCTCCAGACATAAGGGAGGGTGCCAGAAAAACAAAAAGGGGAGTAAAGAGGTATTGCTTGACACAAGCAGTGGAGGTGGATACGCCCTCCTTCAGTCTACAGATACTAAACACAAAGATCCACCCTCAGGTATTCTCAAACGCCATATCCTCCCAGATTAAGTATGCTTCCTACAGTGGTGGGAAAAACACACAATTTGTTTAAATACCCCTCACACACCAAAAGGGCCCTTGGTGTCATGCTTCATCATAGGGGTCTTCCCGCCCTCTACGGGACGGGGCGTGCTACGACCTACGATTGCGCGGGAGCACTGTTGTTTGTGAGACAATTATGTGTTGTGTAGGAGTGTGAGTGGAAGGGTCAAGAGTGAATAAGAAAGTGAGGTTAAAAAATACCTGGCTCGTTGGCCAAAAAACTTTAATATACCTTTGAGCTGGTATTGTTAAAATATGGGGAAGAGGTGTATCGCCTCAATGAGCTATGCCTCATAAGGGAGGGTGCACCAGAATCCGATAGAGCTATGATAAAGGAAACCAATCACTTATTACATGTAGATCTGTCCAAGGGTGATTTCACGTTAAATGCATATGCAAGATTGTTGTATGAATATGTGGACACAATGGATGTGAAGGATTGTTATGTGTGCATGCAGCTGCCAGCATCTGTAGAGGAGGGCATTAGATATCATCACTTGCCTTTGACGTATGGTATCCCTGTAGTGTATTGCTTAGTACGTTTTATGGCAAAGCCCATTTTGAATATTATTTTTCTAATTACGACGTAGTGCTTCCAGAGGTTCCGGTTCTTAAATACCTGAATAAGTATGATTAATATAAACAAGTAGAGAGAAAGTCAAAATATTTTGTGCCCATAGTCAATTTAGATACAACGTATGCACACAGACACAATCTGACGTGCATGCTATCTGACATAGAAAAGAGGTTTGTGGACCAGATCGAAGATAGACATAGGCTGACATTGTTTAGGCCTAACCCTAAATATGAGGTTACCGAATGGACTCAAGAGGAGTTCAGGCGAAGGTAAGTTCTGGTCCGATAGCTCTAGATTTGCAACAAAAAGAGAAACATTGCATTAGACAGACACTGACATATTATGACAAAATATTTGTGGGAGAGAGTGTATCTGAGCATATTTTTCAGATTGAGGAATTGGTGAAGAAGGCGGTGTTGGATAAGTTGACCATAGTGCCCAACGTGTATTTTGTGTGCAGAAGGAACGCGTATTTTCGGTTGCCACAGAATTGGTATGAAACTTGTTATCTGGCTGCTGTATTTTCTAAAATATTGCATGTGGAGGACTTGTGGCCATTTTAAGGGAAGCAACCTCGTAGAGAGAAGCGTGGTACGAGTGCAGGAAAAATTGTTGGGGACGTGTTTGGAGCAATGATACCGAGTTTGGGTGCAGTTCTGAATGATGTGAAGATTAGAAGGTTGTCCACTCTGGTGGATAAGCTGTCAGTGAATACAGCACAAGCCTTGTTACTTGTAGATGGAGAGATGGTCCCAATAAGGGCCATGGTGCCCCTGAACCGCCTTGCATTAGACGTATTATTGGCAAAAGAAGGCGGAGTCTGTAAATTATTGAGGGTCCAACATTGCTGCACTTATATTCCTGACAATAGTAAGGATCTGCGGAAATATATAAGTAACATCACTGAGATACATTACGACATACATGATTTGGCTCCAGAAGGGATTTGGGATAAAATTGGTCAAGGGTTTGGAAAGGTTGGAAGTTAGTTTGCAAGCCTGTGAGAAGGAATTGTTGGTTACATCTTGAAGCCTAATATAATAGTCGTGATTTGTATCATGATTTTTTTGGGTGCCTTTAGAGCTTATAAGTGGCATAAGGCAAGACAGGATGAGAGTTCTCTTAGGAGACAGGAAAGACGGATGGAAAGGCTGCAGGACAGTCCCTATCAGAACCTTAAGAATTTGGAGGAGTTTAGACAGTGAAAGCAGGATACAACTTCCGCAGTCGGTCTTTTCTGCAGGGAGAATGTTGAAAGAAAAGAGTGTTGGTGTTGATGAAACTAGTCATCAGAGGGGAGCTGATAGAGCAATTGACGCTCTTAAATTGTAGGGGTGCATTATACTAGTGAATAACTTGCACTCACATATATCCTGTTATAATTAACGTTATTATAATGAAGCTTTTATCACTATATACGAATGAAATTTGTAATGTTGCATAAGAGAAATGATTAAGATTTTGCATATGTTTAAAGAGATAATGTAGTAATGTGCATTTTATGAATATTGTACCATATGGAATGTATCTATGTCTAAATAAGCGGTTCATATAAAGGTTCATGTAACATGTGTTTATTAATGGATGTTCTTAGGTTAGCCAAACCTTGGTAGGCCTAACTTTCTTTTGTTAACTTTCTTTCTCCCTGTTTGCTCTCGTGTTAGGGGTCTAATTAGAATTTATGTGCTAGCATAGTGTTTTTCTTTTCTCATCCCTCCTGCAGGTGCAGGAATTCGACCTCGTTATTTAAGAATAATGTCTTTGCTTTAGATTTAAGAAGAGACATAGAGAGGAAAGGAATGTCTTTGAAGAGTCTGAACAGATAGCAGGGAGGACGCCTTCCGTGTCTGGTGAAATCTGAGAAACAAGGTCGTTGGACAAAGGCCTGGTTGAGCTAATGCCTCATGGAAAGTTACCTAAAGGAGATGTTCTCGATGCAAGTTACCATGTGGCCTGTTAGGGGTGTAACTTCATCTTTTTGTATTAAGATCAGGGACACATTCGAGGGACTTCTGCTTTGACTAAGGAAGGGGAACATCTTAGAACGAGCTCCGTAGCTTTAAGCTACTTGACCCATTTAACGTGAGTGTACTTCTTAGGAAGTCTTCTCATGCTGAAACCTTTAGAGGGAAACTAACTGGGATGTTAAGTAGGGATGTCACCTCAGAGATAGAGTAGGGACAGATTATTCTTTTAATTCTGAAATATAAATGAAGAAGGATTTGGACGCAGCATCTATACTCAGTTGTGTCCTGATTTTAGAATGTATTATTCTGTGTCTGTTGGGCCGAGTGAATTATATACGTAGGCTTGGTTCTGTATTAGTGTTTATGTATCTTTATACTCTTATATTGAGGTGTACTTATGTTTTGGCCTTATAATAAATTCAGTAAGCTTGGATCAAGATTCGGTGCTCCTTTACCGCCATGGGAAAGGGTAATGTATAATCATTAGGAGTTGTTTTCTCCCTTCTACACTTACTTAGCAGGCAACAAAGACCATCGGCCAGAGGTTCCTGAGTATATCTAGAACATGGAACCCGGCTCCATCAATTGGTAGCAGAGTAGGATTGTTGCCTCTAGAAGTGAGGGGAGAATCCGTAAAATCTAGAATAGAATTAGATCCATAGAGTATAAAATTGAGCCCCATGATCGAGAACAGAGGACGACGGGCATTGACGGAAGTCGCCAGAGAGTGATGGTGCGGCGAAGACAGCGGTGAATGGTGGCATGAGTATGAACAGTAATGTGTGTGTTAGATTGTTTTGAATTGGTTGTATGATGTCTTGCGGAGTTGGGATGACAGTTGAGTGAATGTGGGTTACTGGGCCGAACACGTCCGTCCAAGAGTTTTGGTTATTTTGGTTATCGGGCTCAAGAGTAGCCTAAGATCCCGGGACAGGTTTGTGGTGTAAAAGGCACCACTTGGCTGTAATTGTCCGACCATTGGCTGTGGGTGTTGTGGAGCGCTATCGACAACTTTGTGTGAGTGGATTTAATAGAGCTGTGTGTGGAAAACATCGTGCGCAAGGGGTAGACTACAGGGACTCAAGTGAATGACGCAGGTCGTGGGTCACGGAGTGTGAATGTTCTTGAGTGAGTGAATACTATCGATCTTCTAGAAGGCAGACAATTACTTGGTTTACTGTAACTGTAAGGTAAACAGTTACTTGGTTATACAAGTGAGAGAGCGAACGTGGATGGTGAGATTGTGAAGGAGGGTGAGCCACTGCGAGGAGGAAAAGGTGACGTCAGAGTGCGCAGCGCTGTGATAGGTCGGTTGGTGTAAAGCAGCGCTGGCATTTGTTGGTTCTCGACAAGAATTGGGAGAGGGAAAGTTGTGTTTAGTGATAATTTTATTAAAAAATGAGATGTTTTAGGGTATTTCGAGCACTATGCAGAGGAGATTCCGGCGTGGTAACTCGGGTAGGGGAGGAAGTCCCACCAGAGGATACTCCGGCACACTACATGGCAACAAATGTAGGACTTCATACTATAGTGTGGCTTCAAAATTGGCATACGATTACTGAAAAAGAGGGGGAATTGGCGTTTCCACGTTATGGGTCATTTCAATTGGATATGTTGTATCAGTTGAGGGGAGTTATGTCTTCATTAAAACCTCCACCTAGACCAACACAATTTGAAGCATTAGATGCATGGATGCGAGCAGCGCAAGCTAAACGAAGAGAAAATTCTCAGGGTACGATGAAAAAGGCAGTGAAAGCATATCAAGATGCAAGGTGGGACGCTCAGTTGAAAAGATGGAGGGTGGATACCATTGAGGGGGAAAGACTGTACCTATTATTGTTACAAGAAGCAGGTCCTCAAAATAGAAATACAGAGGATGGCAGTGACACAGATGATAGTCTGTTAGACAGACTATTGGCAGAGAGTCCTCCACCCTACAACCCACAGTCAGAAGGGGGAAGACAAGAACTTACAGGGGAAGGAAACCCAGAAAGAACGGGTTCGGCTCCAGTAGGTCCTAGTACAAGAGTAGTGAGAAGGATCCCAGTGGGACCAGAAGGGACAAGAAGGCCAGGAATTGGAAATATCGAGATGAGTGGAGTTGACAGTGACACACGGTTGCCAGAAGCCCTTACGGCACTGGTTACCATTGGACCTGTGGTCTCGGTAAATAATCCGAATGTAGGGGAAAGTGGTGGTCAACAGCAGACAGGAATGGGAGAAGAAACTATCTCTGGAGGAAGCATCGTGATGGGGGAACGGGTAGATCATTGGTGCCTGTGGAAGCTAGTACTCCACTGCCTGTGATGGTGGACCCTTCAAGGGTTTGTGTCGGGTTATATACAGGACGGTCAGTTTCACTGGCAAACTCTCGGTCAGAAATAAGAATGTGGGTTCCCCCAGTGAGGGGAACTATGAGGAGGATACCAGAGGTGGGAACGAGGCAAAAGTGCTTGGAACACAACCTGTCCTCCAGAGTACAGGAGTGGAAAATCAATGGAGGAGTCAAAGTTGCGAAAGGGAAGCCCAGCCCACCCTTCAAGTACAGGATTGGAGAATCGCTGGAGAAGTCAGAGTTGCGAGAGGGACGGTCAATGTAATGTTATGTGACAAATAGAGAAACCCTTAAGATTGCAATGAAGGCAAAATTGTTTGATGTGCTGAAATTAAAGGCAGAGGCGGATGAGGTAATTGATGGGAACTTGCCGTTGGAATGGATAGATTTCTATGATTGTGATGAACTGTTATTTGTGGCGAAGGATGTTACTCGTAAGGCAAAGCGAGCTCATGAGATGTTAGTTCAATTGGCACGCAAGTCCGATGTGGATTTAACTAAAACCAAAATGCTGCAGGGAAATCACAGTTTAAATTACACTGACCAGGAATTGGAAGAGAAGAGAATAGTAGGTTTGAAAGCTCATATTCGAGAATTAGTCATAGGAATGCATGCATGGAAAGGGTTGGACAAATGGGAAGAGAAGTGGTCTAAGAAGAAAGGTGCCAAGAAAGGGATAGGAGACACTTCGCCTCCCGGAGGAGGAGCGGAGAGAGTAGGAAATTACCCATTGCGAGAAGTGCCGAACGGAGGCTATGTGCATGTGCCTTGGAGCAGGGGTGATTTAGCTTCCTTCACAAATGATTGTCCTCGGCTGAGGGAAAAGCCTGGCAAATGGTACAAACAGGTTGACCGCTTTGTAAAAATTTTAAAGGTATTGTGGGTAGATTTGAACACCTTGTTTGATATTGTGGTCCCAGGTGATTTATGGACTGCATGCAAAATTGCAGTTGAGCGGCCCACTGTAAAACCAGAAAGAGACCCTGTAATGCATGACCCTTCTCCTGAGGTTATGAGAAAATTCTATCAGGTGGTTACATGGCTACAGACTAAAGTTGCCCCACAAGACAGTGATTGGCTTAAAATTGATCGAACTACCCAAGAGCCCAAGGAGTCGATGCATGCTTACTATGAGAGACTCTTACAGGCTTTCAAACAGTATAGTGGGCTGGATGCGTTGGAACAGAAGGATATGGGACAGTTAGTTTCAAAATTTTTGCTGGGATTAAGGCCTGAGATAAGTTTTATGATCCAGCAACATTTGATTTGTTGGCAAAATAAGTTGGTGGATGAGATTTTGCATTATGCCAGGTACTGTAGTGATGAAGTGGGGTCCAAACATAAGAAAATGAAGTATAAGTTGATGTTGGGTCGGGTGGAGAATGCCGAGAGACCAGACTTAGCACAGGTGAATGGAGGAACAATGGGTCGGGCAGGGGAGCGGTCGAGGAGTTAAACAAAATGTGTCAGCTCCACCAGTTCAGGGGAGAGGAAGAGGAACAGATTCTAGGGCAGGGGTGGATTGGGTTAATGTGAGGAGGAATACTGCCTGCCACTATTGTCATAATATCGGGCTTTGGAAGCGCGATTGCCGCTCAAATCCAACTAATCAGATACATTTTGACAAAAATGTGCAAGTGTCTGACGGCTTGAATAACGTGATTAGACCTAGATCCATGTATGGAGGAGGTCTAGATCAGCCAGTACAGGTACCCCAACCTCCGAGAGTTCCCCAAGGCAATTGTGTGTACCAACAGATGCCTTTCATTGAAACATAATTGAATTTTGACGGTGTCCGAGGGTGAGGAAGGCTGTACTCTTGGGGCAGCTTAGAGGTAGACCAGACTGGACCGTTTGTGGAGGCAGATGTCGACAGTTATCCCATTACATTCTTGATTGATACTGGTGCTACCCGCTCTACTGTGAGATCAGCAGTGGTTCCCAACCTACCCCTCTCGGGACAATCGATCCAAGTTGAAGGAGTTGCTAATCAGAAAATGACCAATCCACTGACAGATGAGTTACCTGTGGGAATAGGAACATTTCAGGATCGCCACCAGTTTGTGGTGTGCGACTCAAGTCCAGTTTGTTTGCTAGGACGGGACCTTTTGTGTAAGTTAAATTGCACCATTTATTGTACTCCAAAGGGAGTAGAATTACAGACACATGACGATGATGTTGCATTTAAATTTGAAAGTCAGAACTTGTGTGCAGAGATGTTTCCTGTCCTAACTGCGGATAAGTTACCAGTTGATTTGAGGGATTCAGTCTCTCCCGTGGTATGGGATTTTACTGGAGAAGAAATAGGACTGATTCGAGGAGTTGAACCAGTTAAGATACAGATTAAGCCAAATGTTGAATTTCCAAGAACGTCGCAGTATAATTTGACCCTGGAGACTGTGGCCGGAATAAGACCTGAGTCCATGATTGCACAAGGCATTCTAAAAGAGGTAAGAGGAAGCCCCTGTAACTCACCTATTATGGGGTTGCAAAAGCCCAGTGGCAAATATAGGATTTTCCAGGACCTATGCAGAATTAATGAGATTGTGATTCCATGTTGTCCTGTGGTGCCGAATCCAGCAGTAATTTTGTTTCAGATATCTTGCGTAGCGGAATGGTTTACGGTCGTTGACCTATGCCAAGCATTCTTTTCGATACCCCTCCATAAAGAAAGGCAATTTTTATTTGCTTTCCGGCTGGAGAATTGTGTGTTAACGTGGTGTCATATCCCACAAGGGTATACTGAAAGTCTGTCCATTTTTAATCAGATTTTGAAAAAGAATCTTGAGAGTCTGGTACTGACGCAGAATTCAGTTCTTGTTCAGTACATAGATGATCTCCTGGTTGCTTCTGAAACGGAGGATGCTTGCAGAATAGATACTGTGGCTTTGCTGAATCATCTGCCAGAGAAATGGCACAAGGTGTCCCCGAGCAAGCGTCAGTCCTGTTTGCCTGAGGTTCAGTATCTAGGTCATCGGATTGAGGAGGGAAAGAGAAAGGGATCACCAGATCATATTGAGGTGCTCTTACAAATGAGTCCTCCTACGAAACAAAAGGAAGTCCGAATGTTTTTGGGAATTGTTGGCTACTGCCGACAGTGGATTCCCAATTTCACACTGAAGGCGAAACCCTTGTTGAGGTTGACTCGTAAGGATATAAGTGATCTGGTACCATGGGATAAATATGTCTGGTTGCCTTCCTGGAGCTGACAGAGAGCCTGTGTCGTGCTCCTGCTTTAGGCATGCCTGATTACAACAAAGCGTTTTCACTCTTTTGCTGTGAGAGGGATGGATGTGCACTAGCGGTACTCACTCAGACACATGGGACTGTCCGTAGACCAGTGGCTTATTTTTCAGGTAGCTTCTGCGTTGCCCGGACGTCTCAGGTCCGTTGTTGCAACAGGTATCAGCATTGAAAGATGTGAAAGCATTGTGATGGGTTACCCTATTACTGTTTATGCTCCACACTCAGTAGAGTTCCTGATGATGAGAACCAAGACACAGCATTTGACAAATATCAGGCTCACTAGGTATGAGCAGGTTATTTTAGCATCTGAAAATGATACTTTTAAAAGATGTTCTATGTTGAATCCTGCTACACTGATGCCATTTCCACACATTGAAGGGGAGGATTGTGAGGAACATGACTGTCTGGATGTGACTGAACCTTCTACCAAACCAAGACCCAACATTGTCGATGAACCTTTACCTGAAACAGATCTGATCCTTTTGCGGATGGTTCATGATTAAGAGACAGTGAGGGTCGGTTGAGATCAGCATTTGCTGCCTGTATTATTTCTGGAGTCGTGGAAGCTGCTTGTTTACAAGGAGTACACTCCGCGCAAGTGGCTGAAATCATTGCCTTGATACATGCATGCCTTATTTCTGATGAAGTCCAATTGACTATCTATACCGATAGTCAGTATGGATTTGGAGTGGTTCATGACTTCGGACAGTTGTGGTCACAGAGGGGGTTCTTAACATCATCAGGATCTCCTATCAGGAATGGGGAATATGTGAGACAACTGTTAGAGGCCCTGCAGAGGCCCAAGAAAGTGGCAGTGGTAAAATGCACAGCACATGGAAGGGGGAATATTTTGTAACTCAAGGAAACTGCTACGCTGATGAAGTAGCACGCTTTTGTGCCATACATGCTTGCATTTTGAATGGAGATTATATAGGAGAGAGCACAGAAAAGTCCGAGCTCAGCATGATGTTAGCCATAGCTGACACTTGGGATGAGGTTAAACATCTGCAAGGAGAGGTTTCAGAGCAAGAGGAAGCTGCTTGGATCAGGGCAGGTTGTGAGAAAAGATATGATGGCATTTGGGTTTCAACGGATGGCAGAGCAGTGTTACCAAACCGTTTGTTGAGCCCTATGGTGAGACATATTCATGGAGCAGTTCATCTTGGGAGAGATGCTATGGTAAGGGTGTTCCAACAGACATGTTTCAATCCAAGGCTTCAAGTGTTTGCTGAAGCGGTGTGTCATAAGTGTGTTACGTGTCAACAAATGAATGCAGGAAAGAAAACTGTGGTTGCTTTGAGTCACATTGGGAGATCGGGAGGTCCGTTTAACAGAATTCAGGTGGACTTCATTGAGATGCCCAGATGCAATGGATTGAGGTATGTTTTGGTGGAGGTTTGTGTCTTTTCATGTTGGGTCGATGCATATCCAACCAGGCGGTGCGACAATCTTACAGTAGCAAAGCTGTTGTTTAGAGAGTTGATTCCGCGGTTCGGATTTCCAACTTTATTGGAATCGGATAGATGGACTCACTTCCATAGTGAGATCATGAAACTGTTGTGTGCCGCCTTGCAAGTTGACCAGAGACTGTATTGTAGTTATAGGCCGGAGGGGTCTGGCCTAGTGGAACAGATAAATGTTACCCTTACAATGAGAATGGCAAAGGTGTGTTCTTCGACATCCTAGAATTGGCCTGAGGCGCTGCCCTTGGGGCTGATGAGCTTGCATAGCACTCCCGATAGGAGAACAGGACTTTCGCTCCGCGAGATATTGATGGGGAGGGCGATGCGCTTGCCTGCAGTGCCAGCTACAGCATTGATAAACATCACCAATGATTTGGTCCTTGATTATTGCAAGGGATTGGCTGATGGGTTAATTCTGTGTTTCATCAGGTCGAAGTTGCAACCGCACCAACCTCGAAGGACCTCTTGCACGACCTATGCCTGGGTGACTGGGTGTTGGTTTGCAAGCACGTGAGGAAGAACTGCCTTGATGCTCAGTGGCGAGGTCTGTATCAAGTGATTCTAGTCATGAGCACTGCTGTGAAGTGCGGAGGCTTACCGAGCTGGATCCACGCCTCACACACCCGTAAGGTTCCAGAGCCCTTGGAGTAAACAGCTCCTATCACTCAAAGAAGTCCAGCTGCGATCACAAGTTCAGAAGAGAGAACAAGCCAAGCTGTATGGGTTCCTGTCGAGGCTGAAGGCTCACCAGGTCGAGCTGAGAGGTGTCAAGCTACACAAGACCCAGGTACAGACGGAAACGTTGTGGTTGGTATAGAGTGCGACTCAGCTGAACAGACTGGTGTGGGGCAGGCCCGGGTGGTGAGGAGGAGAACAAAAGCTGAAAGAGAATCATGGCCAGTGAGAAAAGAAAGACTGAATTTGAGTCTTGCAATGGAAAGAGATCTCACCTCAATCTCTGAGATGTCTGAATCTGAGCTAAGAGACACAGAGCCAATCAAGAAAGCTTGAGGAGATCAAGGAGGGTGAGAGTACCATGCCAGAGGTACGCTGCCTCAGAGTGAACGTATTTGATCACAGATGCAGGGGCCAGTGATGTCAGGGAGATTGAGGTCTGGACGAGTGACACGTGGGAAGACAACACTGATCATTGGCATTGAACTGTTGGTTCTTGGAGTCGAGGCTCTCGGGGTTTTGACACTGACTGTACCAGATCCTCAAAGGCTGAGTGGGTTGCGAATTCTGATCCTGAACCAACTCTCATTTCCAACGTTTGGGCGTCAGCCTTGAGCTCAAGAAATGGCAGCTTTTCGTATGGAGATCTTGCAGCTCATTGTTGATGAACTCGGCACTGATCTTGTCCATGATGTAAATTAAACTGTATAAAAAGATAAGAGAAATATTGCTTTGAGAAGAAGATAACCTAAGTCCGAGTGGAAGAAGAATAAACGTAGGGATTTATCAGCAGAAGAAGAAAGCGGGCTAGGGAAGTCTGTTGTTGAACTGTAGATAATTATTGATGAACTGAGTATGGAAGATTTCCATGGTTCCGAAGACATTGAGTACGAACTTGGTGCGCAGGATCACTACGTGAGAAGAAAAGACTTTTGCTGATCCGCTTGTTGAACATTGTCAGAGAACCGATTCAAGATGGAGCCTGGAAATTCGAACCGTAGTCAGAAGTGCATGATACATACACTCATAGTAGGAGTGATTGTAGTTATTACTATAGTAGTTATCACATCCATAGTTGAGTCCAACGTTAAGGTAGAAGAGGTGGTACAGGGAACGCCTACACCTCTTCTCCAGACATAAGGGAGGGTGCCAGAAAAACAAAAAGGGGAGTAAAGAGGTATTGCTTGACACAAGCAGTGGAGGTGGATACGCCCTCCTTCAGTCTACAGATACTAAACACAAAGATCCACCCTCAGGTATTCTCAAACGCCATATCCTCCCAGATTAAGTATGCTTCCTACAGTGGTGGGAAAAACACACAATTTGTTTAAATACCCCTCACACACCAAAAGGGCCCTTGGTGTCATGCTTCATCATAGGGGTCTTCCCGCCCCTCTACGGGATGGGGCGTGCTACGACCTACGATTGCGCGGGAGCACTGTTGTTTGTGAGACAATTATGTGTTGTGTAGGAGTGTGAGTGGAAGGGTCAAGAGTGAATAAGAAAGTGAGGTTAAAAAATACCTGGCTCGTTGGCCAAAAAAACTTTAATATACCTTTGAGCTGGTATTGTTAAAATATGGGGAAGAGGTGTATCGCCTCAATGAGCTATGCCTCATAAGGGAGGGTGCACCAGAATCCGATAGAGCTATGATAAAGGAAACCAATCACTTATTACATGTAGATCTGTCCAAGGGTGATTTCACGTTAAATGCATATGCAAGATTGTTGTATGAATATGTGGACACAATGGATGTGAAGGATTGTTATGTGTGCATGCAGCTGCCAGCATCTGTAGAGGAGGGCATTAGATATCATCACTTGCCTTTGACGTATGGTATCCCTGTAGTGTATTGCTTAGTACGTTTTATGGCAAAGCCCATTTTGAATATTATTTTTCTAATTACGACGTAGTGCTTCCAGAGGTTCCGGTTCTTAAATACCTGAATAAGTATGATTAATATAAACAAGTAGAGAGAAAGTCAAAATATTTTGTGCCCATAGTCAATTTAGATACAACGTATGCACACAGACACAATCTGACGTGCATGCTATCTGACATAGAAAAGAGGTTTGTGGACCAGATCGAAGATAGACATAGGCTGACATTGTTTAGGCCTAACCCTAAATATGAGGTTACCGAATGGACTCAAGAGGAGTTCAGGCGAAGGTAAGTTCTGGTCCGATAGCTCTAGATTTGCAACAAAAAGAGAAACATTGCATTAGACAGACACTGACATATTATGACAAAATATTTGTGGGAGAGAGTGTATCTGAGCATATTTTTCAGATTGAGGAATTGGTGAAGAAGGCGGTGTTGGATAAGTTGACCATAGTGCCCAACGTGTATTTTGTGTGCAGAAGGAACGCGTATTTTCGGTTGCCACAGAATTGGTATGAAACTTGTTATCTGGCTGCTGTATTTTCTAAAATATTGCATGTGGAGGACTTGTGGCCATTTTAAGGGAAGCAACCTCGTAGAGAGAAGCGTGGTACGAGTGCAGGAAAAATTGTTGGGGACGTGTTTGGAGCAATGATACCGAGTTTGGGTGCAGTTCTGAATGATGTGAAGATTAGAAGGTTGTCCACTCTGGTGGATAAGCTGTCAGTGAATACAGCACAAGCCTTGTTACTTGTAGATGGAGAGATGGTCCCAATAAGGGCCATGGTGCCCCTGAACCGCCTTGCATTAGACGTATTATTGGCAAAAGAAGGCGGAGTCTGTAAATTATTGAGGGTCCAACATTGCTGCACTTATATTCCTGACAATAGTAAGGATCTGCGGAAATATATAAGTAACATCACTGAGATACATTACGACATACATGATTTGGCTCCAGAAGGGATTTGGGATAAAATTGGTCAAGGGTTTGGAAAGGTTGGAAGTTAGTTTGCAAGCCTGTGAGAAGGAATTGTTGGTTACATCTTGAAGCCTAATATAATAGTCGTGATTTGTATCATGATTTTTTTGGGTGCCTTTAGAGCTTATAAGTGGCATAAGGCAAGACAGGATGAGAGTTCTCTTAGGAGACAGGAAAGACGGATGGAAAGGCTGCAGGACAGTCCCTATCAGAACCTTAAGAATTTGGAGGAGTTTAGACAGTGAAAGCAGGATACAACTTCCGCAGTCGGTCTTTTCTGCAGGGAGAATGTTGAAAGAAAAGAGTGTTGGTGTTGATGAAACTAGTCATCAGAGGGGAGCTGATAGAGCAATTGACGCTCTTAAATTGTAGGGGTGCATTATACTAGTGAATAACTTGCACTCACATATATCCTGTTATAATTAACGTTATTATAATGAAGCTTTTATCACTATATACGAATGAAATTTGTAATGTTGCATAAGAGAAATGATTAAGATTTTGCATATGTTTAAAGAGATAATGTAGTAATGTGCATTTTATGAATATTGTACCATATGGAATGTATCTATGTCTAAATAAGCGGTTCATATAAAGGTTCATGTAACATGTGTTTATTAATGGATGTTCTTAGGTTAGCCAAACCTTGGTAGGCCTAACTTTCTTTTGTTAACTTTCTTTCTCCCTGTTTGCTCTCGTGTTAGGGGTCTAATTAGAATTTATGTGCTAGCATAGTGTTTTTCTTTTCTCATCCCTCCTGCAGGTGCAGGAATTCGACCTCGTTATTTAAGAATAATGTCTTTGCTTTAGATTTAAGAAGAGACATAGAGAGGAAAGGAATGTCTTTGAAGAGTCTGAACAGATAGCAGGGAGGACGCCTTCCGTGTCTGGTGAAATCTGAGAAACAAGGTCGTTGGACAAAGGCCTGGTTGAGCTAATGCCTCATGGAAAGTTACCTAAAGGAGATGTTCTCGATGCAAGTTACCATGTGGCCTGTTAGGGGTGTAACTTCATCTTTTTGTATTAAGATCAGGGACACATTCGAGGGACTTCTGCTTTGACTAAGGAAGGGGAACATCTTAGAACGAGCTCCGTAGCTTTAAGCTACTTGACCCATTTAACGTGAGTGTACTTCTTAGGAAGTCTTCTCATGCTGAAACCTTTAGAGGGAAACTAACTGGGATGTTAAGTAGGGATGTCACCTCAGAGATAGAGTAGGGACAGATTATTCTTTTAATTCTGAAATATAAATGAAGAAGGATTTGGACGCAGCATCTATACTCAGTTGTGTCCTGATTTTAGAATGTATTATTCTGTGTCTGTTGGGCCGAGTGAATTATATACGTAGGCTTGGTTCTGTATTAGTGTTTATGTATCTTTATACTCTTATATTGAGGTGTACTTATGTTTTGGCCTTATAATAAATTCAGTAAGCTTGGATCAAGATTCGGTGCTCCTTTACCGCCATGGGAAAGGGTAATGTATAATCATTAGGAGTTGTTTTCTCCCTTCTACACTTACTTAGCAGGCAACAAAGACCATCGGCCAGAGGTTCCTGAGTATATCTAGAACATGGAACCCGGCTCCATCAATTGGTAGCAGAGTAGGATTGTTGCCTCTAGAAGTGAGGGGAGAATCCGGAAAATCTAGAATAGAATTAGATCCATAGAGTATAAAATTGAGCCCCATGATCGAGAACAGAGGACGACGGGCATTGACGGAAGTCGGCAGAGAGTGATGGTGCGGCGAAGACAGCGGTGAATGGTGGCATGAGTATGAACAGTAATGTGTGTGTTAGATTGTTTTGAATTGGTTGTATGATGTCTTGCGGAGTTGGGATGACAGTTGAGTGAATGTGGGTTACTGGGCCGAACACGTCCGTCCAAGAGTTTTGGTTATTTTGGTTATCGGGCTCAAGAGTAGCCTAAGATCCCGGTACAGGTTTGTGGTGTAAAAGGCACCACTTGGCTGTAATTGTCCGACCATTGGCTGTGGGTGTTGTGGAGCGCTATCGACAACTTTGTGTGAGTGGATTTAATAGAGCTGTGTGTGGAAAACATCGTGCGCAAGGGGTAGACTACAGGGACTCAAGTGAATGACGCAGATCGTGGGTCACGGAGTGTGAATGTTCTTGAGTGAGTGAATACTATCGATCTTCTAGAAGGCAGACAATTACTTGGTTTACTGTAACTGTAAGGTAAACAGTTACTTGGTTATACAAGTGAGAGAGCGAACGTGGATGGTGAGATTGTGAAGGAGGGTGAGCCACTGCGAGGAGGAAAAGGTGACGTCAGAGTGCGCAGCGCTGTGATAGGTCGGTTGGTGTAAAGCAGCGCTGGCATTTGTTGGTTCTCGACAAGAATTGGGAGAGGGAAAGTTGTGTTTAGTGATAATTTTATTAAAAAATGAGATGTTTTAGGGTATTTCGAGCACTATGCAGAGGAGATTCCGGCGTGGTAACTCGGGTAGGGGAGGAAGTCCCACCAGAGGATACTCCGGCACACTACATGGCAACAAATGTAGGACTTCATACTATAGTGTGGCTTCAAAATTGGCATACGATTACTGAAAAAGAGGGGGAATTGGCGTTTCCACGTTATGGGTCATTTCAATTGGATATGTTGTATCAGTTGAGGGGAGTTATGTCTTCATTAAAACCTCCACCTAGACCAACACAATTTGAAGCATTAGATGCATGGATGCGAGCAGCGCAAGCTAAACGAAGAGAAAATTCTCAGGGTACGATGAAAAAGGCAGTGAAAGCATATCAAGATGCAAGGTGGGACGCTCAGTTGAAAAGATGGAGGGTGGATACCATTGAGGGGGAAAGACTGTACCTATTATTGTTACAAGAAGCAGGTCCTCAAAATAGAAATACAGAGGATGGCAGTGACACAGATGATAGTCTGTTAGACAGACTATTGGCAGAGAGTCCTCCACCCTACAACCCACAGTCAGAAGGGGGAAGACAAGAACTTACAGGGGAAGGAAACCCAGAAAGAACGGGTTCGGCTCCAGTAGGTCCTAGTACAAGAGTAGTGAGAAGGATCCCAGTGGGACCAGAAGGGACAAGAAGGCCAGGAATTGGAAATATCGAGATGAGTGGAGTTGACAGTGACACACGGTTGCCAGAAGCCCTTACGGCACTGGTTACCATTGGACCTGTGGTCTCGGTAAATAATCCGAATGTAGGGGAAAGTGGTGGTCAACAGCAGACAGGAATGGGAGAAGAAACTATCTCTGGAGGAAGCATCGTGATGGGGGAACGGGTAGATCATTGGTGCCTGTGGAAGCTAGTACTCCACTGCCTGTGATGGTGGACCCTTCAAGGGTTTGTGTCGGGTTATATACAGGACGGTCAGTTTCACTGGCAAACTCTCGGTCAGAAATAAGAATGTGGGTTCCCCAGTGAGGGGAACTATGAGGAGGATACCAGAGGTGGGAACGAGGCAAAAAGTGCTTGGAACACAACCTGTCCTCCAGAGTACAGGAGTGGAAAATCAATGGAGGAGTCAAAGTTGCGAAAGGAAGCCCAGCCCACCCTTCAAGTACAGGATTGGAGAATCGCTGGAGAAGTCAGAGTTGCGAGAGGGACGGTCAATGTAATGTTATGTGACAAATAGAGAAACCCTTAAGATTGCAATGAAGGCAAAATTGTTTGATGTGCTGAAATTAAAGGCAGAGGCGGATGAGGTAATTGATGGGAACTTGCCGTTGGAATGGATAGATTTCTATGATTGTGATGAACTGTTATTTGTGGCGAAGGATGTTACTCGTAAGGCAAAGCGAGCTCATGAGATGTTAGTTCAATTGGCACGCAAGTCCGATGTGGATTTAACTAAAACCAAAATGCTGCAGGGAAATCACAGTTTAAATTACACTGACCAGGAATTGGAAGAGAAGAGAATAGTAGGTTTGAAAGCTCATATTCGAGAATTAGTCATAGGAATGCATGCATGGAAAGGGTTGGACAAATGGGAAGAGAAGTGGTCTAAGAAGAAAGGTGCCAAGAAAGGGATAGGAGACACTTCGCCTCCCGGAGGAGGAGCGGAGAGAGTAGGAAATTACCCATTGCGAGAAGTGCCGAACGGAGGCTATGTGCATGTGCCTTGGAGCAGGGGTGATTTAGCTTCCTTCACAAATGATTGTCCTCGGCTGAGGGAAAAGCCTGGCAAATGGTACAAACAGGTTGACCGCTTTGTAAAAATTTTAAAGGTATTGTGGGTAGATTTGAACACCTTGTTTGATATTGTGGTCCCAGGTGATTTATGGACTGCATGCAAAATTGCAGTTGAGCGGCCCACTGTAAAACCAGAAAGAGACCCTGTAATGCATGACCCTTCTCCTGAGGTTATGAGAAAATTCTATCAGGTGGTTACATGGCTACAGACTAAAGTTGCCCCACAAGACAGTGATTGGCTTAAAATTGATCGAACTACCCAAGAGCCCAAGGAGTCGATGCATGCTTACTATGAGAGACTCTTACAGGCTTTCAAACAGTATAGTGGGCTGGATGCGTTGGAACAGAAGGATATGGGACAGTTAGTTTCAAAATTTTTGCTGGGATTAAGGCCTGAGATAAGTTTTATGATCCAGCAACATTTGATTTGTTGGCAAAATAAGTTGGTGGATGAGATTTTGCATTATGCCAGGTACTGTAGTGATGAAGTGGGGTCCAAACATAAGAAAATGAAGTATAAGTTGATGTTGGGTCGGGTGGAGAATGCCGAGAGACCAGACTTAGCACAGGTGAATGGAGGAACAATGGGTCGGGCAGGGGAGCGGTCGAGGAGTTAAACAAAATGTGTCAGCTCCACCAGTTCAGGGGAGAGGAAGAGGAACAGATTCTAGGGCAGGGGTGGATTGGGTTAATGTGAGGAGGAATACTGCCTGCCACTATTGTCATAATATCGGGCTTTGGAAGCGCGATTGCCGCTCAAATCCAACTAATCAGATACATTTTGACAAAAATGTGCAAGTGTCTGACGGCTTGAATAACGTGATTAGACCTAGATCCATGTATGGAGGAGGTCTAGATCAGCCAGTACAGGTACCCCAACCTCCGAGAGTTCCCCAAGGCAATTGTGTGTACCAACAGATGCCTTTCATTGAAACATAATTGAATTTTGACGGTGTCCGAGGGGTGAGGAAGGCTGTACTCTTGGGGCAGCTTAGAGGTAGACCAGACTGGACCGTTTGTGGAGGCAGATGTCGACAGTTATCCCATTACATTCTTGATTGATACTGGTGCTACCCGCTCTACTGTGAGATCAGCAGTGGTTCCCAACCTACCCCTCTCGGGACAATCGATCCAAGTTGAAGGAGTTGCTAATCAGAAAATGACCAATCCACTGACAGATGAGTTACCTGTGGGAATAGGAACATTTCAGGATCGCCACCAGTTTGTGGTGTGCGACTCAAGTCCAGTTTGTTTGCTAGGACGGGACCTTTTGTGTAAGTTAAATTGCACCATTTATTGTACTCCAAAGGGAGTAGAATTACAGACACATGACGATGATGTTGCATTTAAATTTGAAAGTCAGAACTTGTGTGCAGAGATGTTTCCTGTCCTAACTGCGGATAAGTTACCAGTTGATTTGAGGGATTCAGTCTCTCCCGTGGTATGGGATTTTACTGGAGAAGAAATAGGACTGATTCGAGGAGTTGAACCAGTTAAGATACAGATTAAGCCAAATGTTGAATTTCCAAGAACGTCGCAGTATAATTTGACCCTGGAGACTGTGGCCGGAATAAGACCTGAGTCCATGATTGCACAAGGCATTCTAAAAGAGGTAAGAGGAAGCCCCTGTAACTCACCTATTATGGGGTTGCAAAAGCCCAGTGGCAAATATAGGATTTTCCAGGACCTATGCAGAATTAATGAGATTGTGATTCCATGTTGTCCTGTGGTGCCGAATCCAGCAGTAATTTTGTTTCAGATATCTTGCGAAGCGGAATGGTTTACGGTCGTTGACCTATGCCAAGCATTCTTTTCGATACCCCTCCATAAAGAAAGGCAATTTTTATTTGCTTTCCGGCTGGAGAATTGTGTGTTAACGTGGTGTCATATCCCACAAGGGTATACTGAAAGTCTGTCCATTTTTAATCAGATTTTGAAAAAGAATCTTGAGAGTCTGGTACTGACGCAGAATTCAGTTCTTGTTCAGTACATAGATGATCTCCTGGTTGCTTCTGAAACGGAGGATGCTTGCAGAATAGATACTGTGGCTTTGCTGAATCATCTGCCAGAGAAATGGCACAAGGTGTCCCCGAGCAAGCGTCAGTCCTGTTTGCCTGAGGTTCAGTATCTAGGTCATCGGATTGAGGAGGGAAAGAGAAAGGGATCACCAGATCATATTGAGGTGCTCTTACAAATGAGTCCTCCTACGAAACAAAAGGAAGTCCGAATGTTTTTGGGAATTGTTGGCTACTGCCGACAGTGGATTCCCAATTTCACACTGAAGGCGAAACCCTTGTTGAGGTTGACTCGTAAGGATATAAGTGATCTGGTACCATGGGATAAATATGTCTGGTTGCCTTCCTGGAGCTGACAGAGAGCCTGTGTCGTGCTCCTCCTTTAGGCATGCCTGATTACAACAAAGCGTTTTCACTCTTTTGCTGTGAGAGGGATGGATGTGCACTAGCGGTACTCACTCAGACACATGGGACTGTCCGTAGACCAGTGGCTTATTTTTCAGGTAGCTTCTGCGTTGCCCGGACGTCTCAGGTCCGTTGTTGCAACAGGTATCAGCATTGAAAGATGTGAAAGCATTGTGATGGGTCACCCTATTACTGTTTATGCTCCACACTCAGTAGAGTTCCTGATGATGAGAACCAAGACACAGCATTTGACAAATATCAGGCTCACTAGGTATGAGCAGGTTATTTTAGCATCTGAAAATGATACTTTTAAAAGATGTTCTATGTTGAATCCTGCTACACTGATGCCATTTCCACACATTGAAGGGGAGGATTGTGAGGAACATGACTGTCTGGATGTGACTGAACCTTCTACCAAACCAAGACCCAACATTGTCGATGAACCTTTACCTGAAACAGATCTGATCCTTTTGCGGATGGTTCATGATTAAGAGACAGTGAGGGTCGGTTGAGATCAGCATTTGCTGCCTGTATTATTTCTGGAGTCGTGGAAGCTGCTTGTTTACAAGGAGTACACTCCGCGCAAGTGGCTGAAATCATTGCCTTGATACATGCATGCCTTATTTCTGATGAAGTCCAATTGACTATCTATACCGATAGTCAGTATGGATTTGGAGTGGTTCATGACTTCGGACAGTTGTGGTCACAGAGGGGGTTCTTAACATCATCAGGATCTCCTATCAGGAATGGGGAATATGTGAGACAACTGTTAGAGGCCCTGCAGAGGCCCAAGAAAGTGGCAGTGGTAAAATGCACAGCACATGGAAGGGGGAATATTTTGTAACTCAAGGAAACTGCTACGCTGATGAAGTAGCACGCTTTTGTGCCATACATGCTTGCATTTTGAATGGAGATTATATAGGAGAGAGCACAGAAAAGTCCGAGCTCAGCATGATGTTAGCCATAGCTGACACTTGGGATGAGGTTAAACATCTGCAAGGAGAGGTTTCAGAGCAAGAGGAAGCTGCTTGGATCAGGGCAGGTTGTGAGAAAAGATATGATGGCATTTGGGTTTCAACGGATGGCAGAGCAGTGTTACCAAACCGTTTGTTGAGCCCTATGGTGAGACATATTCATGGAGCAGTTCATCTTGGGAGAGATGCTATGGTAAGGGTGTTCCAACAGACATGTTTCAATCCAAGGCTTCAAGTGTTTGCTGAAGCGGTGTGTCATAAGTGTGTTACGTGTCAACAAATGAATGCAGGAAAGAAAACTGTGGTTGCTTTGAGTCACATTGGGAGATCGGGAGGTCCGTTTAACAGAATTCAGATGGACTTCATTGAGATGCCCAGATGCAATGGATTGAGGTATGTTTTGGTGGAGGTTTGTGTCTTTTCATGTTGGGTCGATGCATATCCAACCAGGCGGTGCGACAATCTTACAGTAGCAAAGCTGTTGTTTAGAGAGTTGATTCCGCGGTTCGGATTTCCAACTTTATTGGAATCGGATAGATGGACTCACTTCCATAGTGAGATCATGAAACTGTTGTGTGCCGCCTTGCAAGTTGACCAGAGACTGTATTGTAGTTATAGGCCGGAGGGGTCTGGCCTAGTGGAACAGATAAATGTTACCCTTACAATGAGAATGGCAAAGGTGTGTTCTTCGACATCCTAGAATTGGCCTGAGGCGCTGCCCTTGGGGCTGATGAGCTTGCATAGCACTCCCGATAGGAGAACAGGACTTTCGCTCCGCGAGATATTGATGGGGAGGGCGATGCGCTTGCCTGCAGTGCCAGCTACAGCATTGATAAACATCACCAATGATTTGGTCCTTGATTATTGCAAGGGATTGGCTGATGGGTTAATTCTGTGTTTCATCAGGTCGAAGTTGCAACCGCACCAACCTCGAAGGACCTCTTGCACGATCTATGCCTGGGTGACTGGGTGTTGGTTTGCAAGCACGTGAGGAAGAACTGCCTTGATGCTCAGTGGCGAGGTCTGTATCAAGTGATTCTAGTCATGAGCACTGCTGTGAAGTGCAGAGGCTTACCGAGCTGGATCCACGCCTCACACACCCGTAAGGTTCCAGAGCCCTTGGAGTAAACAGCTCCTATCACTCAAAGAAGTCCAGCTGTGATCACAAGTTCAGAAGAGAGAACAAGCCAAGCTGTATGGGTTCCTGTCGAGGCTGAAGGCTCACCAGGTCGGGCTGAGAGGTGTCAAGCTACACAAGACCCAGGTACAGACGGAAACGTTGTGGTTGGTATAGAGTGCGACTCAGCTGAACAGACTGGTGTGGGGCAGGCCCGGGTGGTGAGGAGGAGAACAAAAGCTGAAAGAGAATCATGGCCAGTGAGAAAAGAAAGACTGAATTTGAGTCTTGCAATGGAAAGAGATCTCACCTCAATCTCTGAGATGTCTGAATCTGAGCTAAGAGACACAGAGCCAATCAAGAAAGCTTGAGGAGATCAAGGAGGGTGAGAGTACCATGCCAGAGGTACGCTGCCTCAGAGTGAACGTATTTGATCACAGATGCAGGGGCCAGTGATGTCAGGGAGATTGAGGTCTGGACGAGTGACACGTGGGAAGACAACACTGATCATTGGCATTGAACTGTTGGTTCTTGGAGTCGAGGCTCTCGGGTTTTGACACTGACTGTACCAGATCCTCAAAGGCTGAGTGGGTTGCGAATTCTGATCCTGAACCAACTCTCATTTCCAACGTTTGGGCGTCAGCCTTGAGCTCAAGAAATGGCAGCTTTTCGTATGGAGATCTTGCAGCTCATTGTTGATGAACTCGGCACTGATCTTGTCCATGATGTAAATTAAACTGTATAAAAAGATAAGAGAAATATTGCTTTGAGAAGAAGATAACCTAAGTCCGAGTGGAAGAAGAATAAACGTAGGGATTTATCAGCAGAAGAAGAAAGCGGGCTAGGGAAGTCAGTTGTTGAACTGTAGATAATTATTGATGAACTGAGTATGGAAGATTTCCATGGTTCCGAAGACATTGAGTACGAACTTGGTGCGCAGGATCACTACGTGAGAAGAAAAGACTTTTGCTGATCCGCTTGTTGAACATTGTCAGAGAACCGATTCAAGATGGAGCCTGGAAATTCGAACCGTAGTCAGAAGTGCATGATACATACACTCATAGTAGGAGTGATTGTAGTTATTACTATAGTAGTTATCACATCCATAGTTGAGTCCAACGTTAAGGTAGAAGAGGTGGTACAGGGAACGCCTACACCTCTTCTCCAGACATAAGGGAGGGTGCCAGAAAAACAAAAAGGGGAGTAAAGAGGTATTGCTTGACACAAGCAGTGGAGGTGGATACGCCCTCCTTCAGTCTACAGATACTAAACACAAAGATCCACCCTCAGGTATTCTCAAACGCCATATCCTCCCAGATTAAGTATGCTTCCTACAGTGGTGGGAAAAACACACAATTTGTTTAAATACCCCTCACACACCAAAAGGGCCCTTGGTGTCATGCTTCATCATAGGGGTCTTCCCGCCCCTCTACGGGACGGGGCGTGCTACGACCTACGATTGCGCGGGAGCACTGTTGTTTGTGAGACAATTATGTGTTGTGTAGGAGTGTGAGTGGAAGGGTCAAGAGTGAATAAGAAAGTGAGGTTAAAAAATACCTGGCTCGTTGGCCAAAAAACTTTAATATACCTTTGAGCTGGTATTGTTAAAATATGGGGAAGAGGTGTATCGCCTCAATGAGCTATGCCTCATAAGGGAGGGTGCACCAGAATCCGATAGAGCTATGATAAAGGAAACCAATCACTTATTACATGTAGATCTGTCCAAGGGTGATTTCACGTTAAATGCATATGCAAGATTGTTGTATGAATATGTGGACACAATGGATGTGAAGGATTGTTATGTGTGCATGCAGCTGCCAGCATCTGTAGAGGAGGGCATTAGATATCATCACTTGCCTTTGACGTATGGTATCCCTGTAGTGTATTGCTTAGTACGTTTTATGGCAAAGCCCATTTTGAATATTATTTTTCTAATTACGACGTAGTGCTTCCAGAGGTTCCGGTTCTTAAATACCTGAATAAGTATGATTAATATAAACAAGTAGAGAGAAAGTCAAAATATTTTGTGCCCATAGTCAATTTAGATACAACGTATGCACACAGACACAATCTGACGTGCATGCTATCTGACATAGAAAAGAGGTTTGTGGACCAGATCGAAGATAGACATAGGCTGACATTGTTTAGGCCTAACCCTAAATATGAGGTTACCGAATGGACTCAAGAGGAGTTCAGGCGAAGGTAAGTTCTGGTCCGATAGCTCTAGATTTGCAACAAAAAGAGAAACATTGCATTAGACAGACACTGACATATTATGACAAAATATTTGTGGGAGAGAGTGTATCTGAGCATATTTTTCAGATTGAGGAATTGGTGAAGAAGGCGGTGTTGGATAAGTTGACCATAGTGCCCAACGTGTATTTTGTGTGCAGAAGGAACGCGTATTTTCGGTTGCCACAGAATTGGTATGAAACTTGTTATCTGGCTGCTGTATTTTCTAAAATATTGCATGTGGAGGACTTGTGGCCATTTTAAGGGAAGCAACCTCGTAGAGAGAAGCGTGGTACGAGTGCAGGAAAAATTGTTGGGGACGTGTTTGGAGCAATGATACCGAGTTTGGGTGCAGTTCTGAATGATGTGAAGATTAGAAGGTTGTCCACTCTGGTGGATAAGCTGTCAGTGAATACAGCACAAGCCTTGTTACTTGTAGATGGAGAGATGGTCCCAATAAGGGCCATGGTGCCCCTGAACCGCCTTGCATTAGACGTATTATTGGCAAAAGAAGGCAGAGTCTGTAAATTATTGAGGGTCCAACATTGCTGCACTTATATTCCTGACAATAGTAAGGATCTGCGGAAATATATAAGTAACATCACTGAGATACATTACGACATACATGATTTGGCTCCAGAAGGGATTTGGGATAAAATTGGTCAAGGGTTTGGAAAGGTTGGAAGTTAGTTTGCAAGCCTGTGAGAAGGAATTGTTGGTTACATCTTGAAGCCTAATATAATAGTCGTGATTTGTATCATGATTTTTTTGGGTGCCTTTAGAGCTTATAAGTGGCATAAGGCAAGACAGGATGAGAGTTCTCTTAGGAGACAGGAAAGACGGATGGAAAGGCTGCAGGACAGTCCCTATCAGAACCTTAAGAATTTGGAGGAGTTTAGACAGTGAAAGCAGGATACAACTTCCGCAGTCGGTCTTTTCTGCAGGGAGAATGTTGAAAGAAAAGAGTGTTGGTGTTGATGAAACTAGTCATCAGAGGGGAGCTGATAGAGCAATTGACGCTCTTAAATTGTAGGGGTGCATTATACTAGTGAATAACTTGCACTCACATATATCCTGTTATAATTAACGTTATTAGAATGAAGCTTTTATCACTATATACGAATGAAATTTGTAATGTTGCATAAGAGAAATGATTAAGATTTTGCATATGTTTAAAGAGATAATGTAGTAATGTGCATTTTATGAATATTGTACCATATGGAATGTATCTATGTCTAAATAAGCGGTTCATATAAAGGTTCATGTAACATGTGTTTATTAATGGATGTTCTTAGGTTAGCCAAACCTTGGTAGGCCTAACTTTCTTTTGTTAACTTTCTTTCTCCCTGTTTGCTCTCGTGTTAGGGGTCTAATTAGAATTTATGTGCTAGCATAGTGTTTTTCTTTTCTCATCCCTCCTGCAGGTGCAGGAATTCGACCTCGTTATTTAAGAATAATGTCTTTGCTTTAGATTTAAGAAGAGACATAGAGAGGAAAGGAATGTCTTTGAAGAGTCTGAACAGATAGCAGGGAGGACGCCTTCCGTGTCTGGTGAAATCTGAGAAACAAGGTCGTTGGACAAAGGCCTGGTTGAGCTAATGCCTCATGGAAAGTTACCTAAAGGAGATGTTCTCGATGCAAGTTACCATGTGGCCTGTTAGGGGTGTAACTTCATCTTTTTGTATTAAGATCAGGGACACATTCGAGGGACTTCTGCTTTGACTAAGGAAGGGGAACATCTTAGAACGAGCTCCGTAGCTTTAAGCTACTTGACCCATTTAACGTGAGTGTACTTCTTAGGAAGTCTTCTCATGCTGAAACCTTTAGAGGGAAACTAACTGGGATGTTAAGTAGGGATGTCATCTCAGAGATAGAGTAGGGACAGATTATTCTTTTAATTCTGAAATATAAATGAAGAAGGATTTGGACGCAGCATCTATACTCAGTTGTGTCCTGATTTTAGAATTTATTATTCTGTGTCTGTTGGGCCGAGTGAATTATATACGTAGGCTTGGTTCTGTATTAGTGTTTATGTATCTTTATACTCTTATATTGAGGTGTACTTATGTTTTGGCCTTATAATAAATTCAGTAAGCTTGGATCAAGATTCGGTGCTCCTTTACCGCCATGGGAAAGGGTAATGTATAATCATTAGGAGTTGTTTTCTCCCTTCTACACTTACTTAGCAGGCAACAAAGACCATCGGCCAGAGGTTCCTGAGTATATCTAGAACATGGAACCCGGCTCCATCAATTGGTAGCAGAGTAGGATTGTTGCCTCTAGAAGTGAGGGGAGAATCCGGAAAATCTAGAATAGAATTAGATCCATAGAGTATAAAATTGAGCCCCATGATCGAGAACAGAGGACGACGGGCATTGACGGAAGTCGGCAGAGAGTGATGGTGCGGCGAAGACAGCGGTGAATGGTGGCATGAGTATGAACAGTAATGTGTGTGTTAGATTGTTTTGAATTGGTTGTATGATGTCTTGCGGAGTTGGGATGACAGTTGAGTGTTTGTGGGTTACTGGGCCGAACACGTCCGTCCAAGAGTTTTGGTTATTTTGGTTATCGGGCTCAAGAGTAGCCTAAGATCCCGGGACAGGTTTGTGGTGTAAAAGGCACCACTTGGCTGTAATTGTCCGACCATTGGCTGTGGGTGTTGTGGAGCGCTATCGACAACTTTGTGTGAGTGGATTTAATAGAGCTGTGTGTGGAAAACATCGTGCGCAAGGGGTAGACTACAGGGACTCAAGTGAATGACGCAGGTCGTGGGTCAAGGAGTGTGAATGTTCTTGAGTGAGTGAATACTATCGATCTTCTAGAAGGCAGACAATTACTTGGTTTACTGTAACTGTAAGGTAAACAGTTACTTGGTTATACAAGTGAGAGAGCGAACGTGGATGGTGAGATTGTGAAGGAGGGTGAGCCACTGCGAGGAGGAAAAGGTGACGTCAGAGTGCGCAGCGCTGTGATAGGTCGGTTGGTGTAAAGCAGCGCTGGCATTTGTTGGTTCTCGACAAGAATTGGGAGAGGGAAAGTTGTGTTTAGTGATAATTTTATTAAAAAATGAGATGTTTTAGGGTATTTCGAGCACTATGCAGAGGAGATTCCGGCGTGGTAACTCGGGTAGGGGAGGAAGTCCCACCAGAGGATACTCCGGCACACTACATGGCAACAAATGTAGGACTTCATACTATAGTGTGGCTTCAAAATTGGCATACGATTACTGAAAAAGAGGGGGAATTGGCGTTTCCACGTTATGGGTCATTTCAATTGGATATGTTGTATCAGTTGAGGGGAGTTATGTCTTCATTAAAACCTCCACCTAGACCAACACAATTTGAAGCATTAGATGCATGGATGCGAGCAGCGCAAGCTAAACGAAGAGAAAATTCTCAGGGTACGATGAAAAAGGCAGTGAAAGCATATCAAGATGCAAGGTGGGACGCTCAGTTGAAAAGCTGGAGGGTGGATACCATTGAGGGGGAAAGACTGTACCTATTATTGTTACAAGAAGCAGGTCCTCAAAATAGAAATACAGAGGATGGCAGTGACACAGATGATAGTCTGTTAGACAGACTATTGGCAGAGAGTCCTCCACCCTACAACCCACAGTCAGAAGGGGGAAGACAAGAACTTACAGGGGAAGGAAACCCAGAAAGAACGGGTTCGGCTCCAGTAGGTCCTAGTACAAGAGTAGTGAGAAGGATCCCAGTGGGACCAGAAGGGACAAGAAGGCCAGGAATTGGAAATATCGAGATGAGTGGAGTTGACAGTGACACACGGTTGCCAGAAGCCCTTACGGCACTGGTTACCATTGGACCTGTGGTCTCGGTAAATAATCCGAATGTAGGGGAAAGTGGTGGTCAACAGCAGACAGGAATGGGAGAAGAAACTATCTCTGGAGGAAGCATCGTGATGGGGGAACGGGTAGATCATTGGTGCCTGTGGAAGCTAGTACTCCACTGCCTGTGATGGTGGACCCTTCAAGGGTTTGTGTCGGGTTATATACAGGACGGTCAGTTTCACTGGCAAACTCTCGGTCAGAAATAAGAATGTGGGTTCCCCCAGTGAGGGGAACTATGAGGAGGATACCAGAGGTGGGAACGAGGCAAAAAGTGCTTGGAACACAACCTGTCCTCCAGAGTACAGGAGTGGAAAATCAATGGAGGAGTCAAAGTTGCAAAGGGAAGCCCAGCCCACCCTTCAAGTACAGGATTGGAGAATCGCTGGAGAAGTCAGAGTTGCGAGAGGGACGGTCAATGTAATGTTATGTGACAAATAGAGAAACCCTTAAGATTGCAATGAAGGCAAAATTGTTTGATGTGCTGAAATTAAAGGCAGAGGCGGATGAGGTAATTGATGGGAACTTGCCGTTGGAATGGATAGATTTCTATGATTGTGATGAACTGTTATTTGTGGCGAAGGATGTTACTCGTAAGGCAAAGCGAGCTCATGAGATGTTAGTTCAATTGGCACGCAAGTCCGATGTGGATTTAACTAAAACCAAAATGCTGCAGGGAAATCACAGTTTAAATTACACTGACCAGGAATTGGAAGAGAAGAGAATAGTAGGTTTGAAAGCTCATATTCGAGAATTAGTCATAGGAATGCATGCATGGAAAGGGTTGGACAAATGGGAAGAGAAGTGGTCTAAGAAGAAAGGTGCCAAGAAAGGGATAGGAGACACTTCGCCTCCCGGAGGAGGAGCGGAGAGAGTAGGAAATTACCCATTGCGAGAAGTGCCGAACGGAGGCTATGTGCATGTGCCTTGGAGCAGGGGTGATTTAGCTTCCTTCACAAAAGATTGTCCTCGGCTGAGGGAAAAGCCTGGCAAATGGTACAAACAGGTTGACCGCTTTGTAAAAATTTTAAAGGTATTGTGGGTAGATTTGAACACCTTGTTTGATATTGTGGTCCCAGGTGATTTATGGACTGCATGCAAAATTGCAGTTGAGCGGCCCACTGTAAAACCAGAAAGAGACCCTGTAATGCATGACCCTTCTCCTGAGGTTATGAGAAAATTCTATCAGGTGGTTACATGGCTACAGACTAAAGTTGCCCCACAAGACAGTGATTGGCTTAAAATTGATCGAACTACCCAAGAGCCCAAGGAGTCGATGCATGCTTACTATGAGAGACTCTTACAGGCTTTCAAACAGTATAGTGGGCTGGATGCGTTGGAACAGAAGGATATGGGACAGTTAGTTTCAAAATTTTTGCTGGGATTAAGGCCTGAGATAAGTTTTATGATCCAGCAACATTTGATTTGTTGGCAAAATAAGTTGGTGGATGAGATTTTGCATTATGCCAGGTACTGTAGTGATGAAGTGGGGTCCAAACATAAGAAAATGAAGTATAAGTTGATGTTGGGTCGGGTGGAGAATGCCGAGAGACCAGACTTAGCACAGGTGAATGGAGGAACAATGGGTCGGGCAGGGGAGCGGTCGAGGAGTTAAACAAAATGTGTCAGCTCCACCAGTTCAGGGGAGAGGAAGAGGAACAGATTCTAGGGCAGGGGTGGATTGGGTTAATGTGAGGAGGAATACTGCCTGCCACTATTGTCATAATATCGGGCTTTGGAAGCGCGATTGCCGCTCAAATCCAACTAATCAGATACATTTTGACAAAAATGTGCAAGTGTCTGACGGCTTGAATAACGTGATTAGACCTAGATCCATGTATGGAGGAGGTCTAGATCAGCCAGTACAGGTACCCCAACCTCCGAGAGTTCCCCAAGGCAATTGTGTGTACCAACAGATGCCTTTCATTGAAACATAATAGAATTTTGACGGTGTCCGAGGGGTGAGGAAGGCTGTACTCTTGGGGCAGCTTAGAGGTAGACCAGACTGGACCGTTTGTGGAGGCAGATGTCGACATTTATCCCATTACATTCTTGATTGATACTGGTGCTACCCGCTCTACTGTGAGATCAGCAGTGGTTCCCAACCTACCCCTCTCGGGACAATCGATCCAAGTTGAAGGAGTTGCTAATCAGAAAATGACCAATCCACTGACAGATGAGTTACCTGTGGGAATAGGAACATTTCAGGATCGCCACCAGTTTGTGGTGTGCGACTCAAGTCCAGTTTGTTTGCTAGGACGGGACCTTTTGTGTAAGTTAAATTGCACCATTTATTGTACTCCAAAGGGAGTAGAATTACAGACACATGACGATGATGTTGCATTTAAATTTGAAAGTCAGAACTTGTGTGCAGAGATGTTTCCTGTCCTAACTGCGGATAAGTTACCAGTTGATTTGAGGGATTCAGTCTCTCCCGTGGTATGGGATTTTACTGGAGAAGAAATAGGACTGATTCGAGGAGTTGAACCAGTTAAGATACAGATTAAGCCAAATGTTGAATTTCCAAGAACGTCGCAGTATAATTTGACCCTGGAGACTGTGGCCGGAATAAGACCTGAGTCCATGATTGCACAAGGCATTCTAAAAGAGGTAAGAGGAAGCCCCTGTAACTCACCTATTATGGGGTTGCAAAAGCCCAGTGGCAAATATAGGATTTTCCAGGACCTATGCAGAATTAATGAGATTGTGATTCCATGTTGTCCTGTGGTGCCGAATCCAGCAGTAATTTTGTTTCAGATATCTTGCGAAGCGGAATGGTTTACGGTCGTTGACCTATGCCAAGCATTCTTTTCGATACCCCTCCATAAAGAAAGGCAATTTTTATTTGCTTTCCGGCTGGAGAATTGTGTGTTAACGTGGTGTCATATCCCACAAGGGTATACTGAAAGTCTGTCCATTTTTAATCAGATTTTGAAAAAGAATCTTGAGAGTCTGGTACTGACGCAGAATTCAGTTCTTGTTCAGTACATAGATGATCTCCTGGTTGCTTCTGAAACGGAGGATGCTTGCAGAATAGATACTGTGGCTTTGCTGAATCATCTGCCAGAGAAATGGCACAAGGTGTCCCCGAGCAAGCGTCAGTCCTGTTTGCCTGAGGTTCAGTATCTAGGTCATCGGATTGAGGAGGGAAAGAGAAAGGGATCACCAGATCATATTGAGGTGCTCTTACAAATGAGTCCTCCTACGAAACAAAAGGAAGTCCGAATGTTTTTGGGAATTGTTGGCTACTGCCGACAGTGGATTCCCAATTTCACACTGAAGGCGAAACCCTTGTTGAGGTTGACTCGTAAGGATATAAGTGATCTGGTACCATGGGATAAATATGTCCGGTTGCCTTCCTCGAGCTGACAGAGAGCCTGTGTCGTGCTCCTGCTTTAGGCATGCCTGATTACAACAAAGCGTTTTCACTCTTTTGCTGTGAGAGGGATGGATGTGCACTAGCGGTACTCACTCAGACACATGGGACTGTCCGTAGACCAGTGGCTTATTTTTCAGGTAGCTTCTGCGTTGCCCGGACGTCTCAGGTCCGTTGTTGCAACAGGTATCAGCATTGAAAGATGTGAAAGCATTGTGATGGGTCACCCTATTACTGTTTATGCTCCACACTCAGTAGAGTTCCTGATGATGAGAACCAAGACACAGCATTTGACAAATATCAGGCTCACTAGGTATGAGCAGGTTATTTTAGCATCTGAAAATGATACTTTTAAAAGATGTTCTATGTTGAATCCTGCTACACTGATGCCATTTCCACACATTGAAGGGGAGGATTGTGAGGAACATGACTGTCTGGATGTGACTGAACCTTCTACCAAACCAAGACCCAACATTGTCGATGAACCTTTACCTGAAACAGATCTGATCCTTTTGCGGATGGTTCATGATTAAGAGACAGTGAGGGTCGGTTGAGATCAGCATTTGCTGCCTGTATTATTTCTGGAGTCGTGGAAGCTGCTTGTTTACAAGGAGTACACTCCGCGCAAGTGGCTGAAATCATTGCCTTGATACATGCATGCCTTATTTCTGATGAAGTCCAATTGACTATCTATACCGATAGTCAGTATGGATTTGGAGTGGTTCATGACTTCGGACAGTTGTGGTCACAGAGGGGGTTCTTAACATCATCAGGATCTCCTATCAGGAATGGGGAATATGTGAGACAACTGTTAGAGGCCCTGCAGAGGCCCAAGAAAGTGGCAGTGGTAAAATGCACAGCACATGGAAGGGGGAATATTTTGTAACTCAAGGAAACTGCTACGCTGATGAAGTAGCACGCTTTTGTGCCATACATGCTTGCATTTTGAATGGAGATTATATAGGAGAGTGCACAGAAAAGTCCGAGCTCAGCATGATGTTAGCCATAGCTGACACTTGGGATGAGGTTAAACATCTGCAAGGAGAGGTTTCAGAGCAAGAGGAAGCTGCTTGGATCAGGGCAGGTTGTGAGAAAAGATATGATGGCATTTGGGTTTCAACGGATGGCAGAGCAGTGTTACCAAACCGTTTGTTGAGCCCTATGGTGAGACATATTCATGGAGCAGTTCATCTTGGGAGAGATGCTATGGTAAGGGTGTTCCAACAGACATGTTTCAATCCAAGGCTTCAAGTGTTTGCTGAAGCGGTGTGTCATAAGTGTGTTACGTGTCAACAAATGAATGCAGGAAAGAAAACTGTGGTTGCTTTGAGTCACATTGGGAGATCGGGAGGTCCGTTTAACAGAATTCAGATGGACTTCATTGAGATGCCCAGATGCAATGGATTGAGGTATGTTTTAGTGGAGGTTTGTGTCTTTTCATGTTGGGTCGATGCATATCCAACCAGTCGGTGCGACAATCTTACAGTAGCAAAGCTGTTGTTTAGAGAGTTGATTCCGCGGTTCGGATTTCCAACTTTATTGGAATCGGATAGATGGACTCACTTCCATAGTGAGATCATGAAACTGTTGTGTGCCGCCTTGCAAGTTGACCAGAGACTGTATTGTAGTTATAGGCCGGAGGGGTCTGGCCTAGTGGAACAGATAAATGTTACCCTTACAATGAGAATGGCAAAGGTGTGTTCTTCGACATCCTAGAATTGGCCTGAGGCGCTGCCCTTGGGGCTGATGAGCTTGCATAGCACTCCCGATAGGAGAACAGGACTTTCGCTCCGCGAGATATTGATGGGGAGGGCGATGCGCTTGCCTGCAGTGCCAGCTACAGCATTGATAAACATCACCAATGATTTGGTCCTTGATTATTGCAAGGGATTGGCTGATGGGTTAATTCTGTGTTTCATCAGGTCGAAGTTGCAACCGCACCAACCTCGAAGGACCTCTTGCACGACCTATGCCTGGGTGACTGGGTGTTGGTTTGCAAGCACGTGAGGAAGAACTGCCTTGATGCTCAGTGGCGAGGTCTGTATCAAGTGATTCTAGTCATGAGCCCTGCTGTGAAGTGCGGAGGCTTACCGAGCTGGATCCACGCCTCACACACCCGTAAGGTTCCAGAGCCCTTGGAGTAAACAGCTCCTATCACTCAAAGAAGTCCAGCTGCGATCACAAGTTCAGAAGAGAGAACAAGCCAAGCTGTATGGGTTCCTGTCGAGGCTGAAGGCTCACCAGGTTGAGCTGAGAGGTGTCAAGCTACACAAGACCCAGGTACAGACGGAAACGTTGTGGTTGGTATAGAGTGCGACTCAGCTGAACAGACTGGTGTGGGGCAGGCCCGGGTGGTGAGGAGGAGAACAAAAGCTGAAAGAGAATCGTGGCCAGTGAGAAAAGAAAGACTGAATTTGAGTCTTGCAATGGAAAGAGATCTCACCTCAATCTCTGAGATGTCTGAATCTGAGCTAAGAGACACAGAGCCAATCAAGAAAGCTTGAGGAGATCAAGGAGGGTGAGAGTACCATGCCAGAGGTACGCTGCCTCAGAGTGAACGTATTTGATCACAGATGCAGGGGCCAGTGATGTCAGGGAGATTGAGGTCTGGACGAGTGACACGTGGGAAGACAACACTGATCATTGGCATTGAACTGTTGGTTCTTGGAGTCGAGGCTCTCGGGGTTTTGACACTGACTGTACCAGATCCTCAAAGGCTGAGTGGGTTGCGAATTCTGATCCTGAACCAACTCTCATTTCCAACGTTTGGGCGTCAGCCTTGAGCTCAAGAAATGGCAGCTTTTCGTATGGAGATCTTGCAGCTCATTGTTGATGAACTCGGCACTGATCTTGTCCATGATGTAAATTAAACTGTATAAAAAGATAAGAGAAATATTGCTTTGAGAAGAAGATAACCTAAGTCCGAGTGGAAGAAGAATAAACGTAGGGATTTATCAGCAGAAGAAGAAAGCGGGTTAGGGAAGTCTGTTGTTGAACTGTAGATAATTATTGATGAACTGAGTATGGAAGATTTCCATGGTTCCGAAGACATTGAGTACGAACTTGGTGCGCAGGATCACTACGTGAGAAGAAAAGACTTTTGCTGATCCGCTTGTTGAACATTGTCAGAGAACCGATTCAAGATGGAGCCTGGAAATTCGAACCGTAGTCAGAAGTGCATGATACATACACTCATAGTAGGAGTGATTGTAGTTATTACTATAGTAGTTATCACATCTGTTAGAACTGGGGGTCTCTAGTTGGCAATGGTTTGCACCTTTGTCCAAATAGGGACCCTTGCTTCTAGTCAGGATAAGGGGGAAACACTCCTAAAATAACCCCTGCTCACCCCCTGGTAGCTTGGCACGAGCAGACAGGCTTATCTCAGAGGCAGTGTGTAAAGCATTTGTGAACACATACAGTAATACAGTGAAAACACTACAGATGGACACCACACAGGTTGTTTATGTAAAAATAAGTAATCTTTATATAGACTTATCACAAGACCCAATAGCAAAAATCCACATTACAGTACTCAAAAATAGACTTAAAATGATAGAGACAGTTCACGTTATCGTCAAAAATAGGATAGTCAATCAAATAAAGCTTGTAGCAACAAATAACTCCACTTGGAGTTATCACGACGTCGTGACCGGTGGAAATCCCAGAGTACGGCGCCGACCGCGAGGTGCGCGGCGTCGGGCCTGGAGTCGAGCAGACCCACAAAGAACAGTACCTGGAATTCGATGAAAACAAAGACGGTGCACGGCGTCGGGGAGGTGATGCTTCGTTGGCGCCGGCGGCGTCGGTTCCTTACGACCCCAGGGGAGGTGATGTCTCGGTTCCTTACTGCAGCGCAGGGGAGGTGAGGCGTCGGTTCCTTACTGTGTCGGGGAGGTGACGTCACGGATGGCGGCGAGGCGTCGGTTCCTTACGATGGTGCGGCGTCGATGGATTCGGGGTCACCCACGTCGAGGATCGGCTCCGCGATGATGAAGCCCTGGCGTCGGGGAAGTCGGGGCTGCGGTGCGAGTCGGGACGGTGCGTCGTGAGCGTCACGAGCGGTGTCCTCGGCTCCGGTGCAGGCAGCGGCCTCGATGACGGCTTCGGAGTCGATGTCGCACGGCGTCGGCAGGCGTCGGGCCTACGGTGCAAGTCGGGGCGGTGCGTCGTGCTCTTCACGAGCGGTGCCCACGGCTTCGGTGCAGGTTACGGCGTCGCTCGCCGGCGTCGGTGTTGCAATTTCCTCTGTTAGCAGCTAAAACAGCAGTTCCAGATGCAGGCAAACAGAAGGGGGTGAAGTCTTTGTGTCCCTGTGACTTCAGGCAGGAGGCAAGCTCTAGTTCAAGCCCTTGGAGATTCTCTTCTTCAAGATGACAAAGCACAGCAAAGTCTTTTCTCCTGTCCTTGGCAGAAAGCAACCACTGCAGGCCAACCCCAATCAGCAAAACAGCACAGGGGCAGTACTCCTCCTTCAGCTTCTCCGGTTCTTCTCCTTGGCAACAGGTTTCTTGATTTCCCAGAAGTGATCTAATCTCCTAGGGGTCTGGGTCCCCTTTTATACACCTTTTCCCTTTGTTCTCTGAAGGCAGAGAGGCCTCTGCCTAGTCCAAAACCAGTTCTGGTCAGTCCTGGAGCACTTTGTTTTTCTGACTCCTTCTTTCCTTTGTGAGTGAGGGGCAGAGCCATCAGACGCCCGGCAGGAGGTGGAGCCAGCATTGTGGAAGGCAGGCACAGCCCTATTCAGACCCAGGTGCAACTCCTCCCTCCACTCTGGATGCAGACCTTCCTATTCAGCCCTGTGCTGACTCACCCTGTCTCCTGTAGCCACCCCCAGCCCCTGTCACTCAATCTCTAGACAAGGAATACACAACCTAGCAGAGGCAGGCTTGGAAGTTTAGGCAAGAAAATACCCACTTTCTAAAAGTGGTATTTTTCAAACAAAGAATGTTAAAACCAACTTCACTAAAAGATGTATTTTATCATTCTGAGTTCAGGCATACTAAATTCGTTTTTCTACCATGTTCCCTGGGTCAGTTCTGACTATAAAGTGTAATAGTCAGTCTGCCCATTCTGGCCTATGGGGAGCAGGTAGCCTTGCAATAGTGAAAAACGAAAATGGCTGTAATTCACTATCAGGACATGCCACACACACCAGGGCATGTCCTACCTTATACTTACAATGCACCCTGCCCTTGGGCCTACCTTAGGGGTGTCGGATATGAAGATAAGGGAAGGTTTAGGGACTGGCAAGTGGGTGCACTTGCCAAGTCGACATGGCAGTCACAGACTGCACACAGGCTCTGCAATGGCAGGCCTGAGACACATTTTACAAGCTGCTTCTGTGGGTGGCACAACCAGTGCTGCAAGCCCACCAGCAGCATTGGATTTACAAGCCCTGGGCACACGCAGTGCACTGTACTAGGGACTGACAAGTAAACCAATCATCCAATCATGGAGTCACTAATCCATAACACAATTTATCATGGGGAGAGCATATGCACTTTAGCACTGATCAGCAGTGGTAAAGTGCCCAGAGTCATAAAACCAACAAAAACAGGTCAGAGAAAATATAGGAGGAAGGCAAAAAGTTCAGGGATGACCCTGCAAAAAGGGCCAAGTCCAACACAACCCCCTTCCAGCCAAAACGCAGGGGAGACCAATCACTACCCTGATGGGCTTCTCTGCTTTGGGCGATAGAACCTGGACCCTGGCCCACAACAGCAGGGGCATACTCCAGTTCTACGCCAATCTGAACCTATTTGGATCCCTCTGTCCATACTCTCAGGGCCCACCAAGCTAATCCATGGGGAACCCTTCTCTCACCTGTGGACCCCACCTGTGCAGCACCTAACCTTAGCTTGCTCACAGGTGTGTCCCAACCGACAGACAGTACCCACATGGCCAACACAGATGTGTGGCCTAGTCCACCCCCGGGTGTGACTTCTGTCCCCTCCCAGGGGCAACTCTGTCCACCAGGACAGCAAGCCACAGTGGCCACTGACAGCCGTCAGTGATGAGAGCCAGGCCCCAGGCCTTTCATGGCTCTCCAACCTCTGTGGTGTCAGAGAGCAGGGGGCAGTAGCCCCAGGTGCCTGGCACCCTTTGTCCACTCTCCCAACCGTCAGGTCAGGTATGACATCCTGACACTGACCCACCAGCCCCGGGCCTGTAACCGGCGGCTGGACAGGAGACTGGGGTGGGCTCTCCCGCACCTGGTCCTCCTCCTTGGGGCTCTGCACCCTCCCACCTGGAGCTGTACCCCCTTCCAGAATTGTCAGGGCACCTGTGGCAGGGGTCCTGCACAATTCGCCCACCAGTTCAGGGGTTCTATCCTGCAACTGGGATCCCAGCATAGGGTCTGTACCCTTAGACTGGGCAGAGGCCAGGGGTGAGGCTGTCCTCTCCCCGCCCCCCTTACTGGGGTCCTGCACCCTCCCACCTGGAGCGGTGCCCCCAGAAGACAAACTGGTAGGGGCACTGTTAGCAGCTGCCCCTTCCTCCAGGTCAGGGGGACACCCTGAACCTGGTCCTCCAACCCAGGGTCTGTACCCTTAGGCTGGACCTGTGCCTGGCAACCCAGGACTTCCGGGAGGGTACACCAACCCCCCAAGGGAAACACACTCCTCTAGAGTTGTGTAATAATCTGCCTGGCGCACCAGGACTTCCTGGGGAGCACGCATGCCCCCCAGAGGGTAACACATCTCTCATGTGTTGTGTGACAGTCCGCCTGGCGCAGATCTCCCGACCCCTGTCCATCTGACAGCGCGCGAAGATCCCCCAGGACAGAAGTGGTGTCACCATGGTCATTCACTGGCGACTCAGCCCTTCTGGCTGGTCCCTGACCCACTGGTTCTTCCACTGGGGACTCTCTCCCCCTCTCACCCCTCACTCTGGACTTCTGCACCCTCCCAAGTGGAGCGGCACTGCCAGATACCAGAAACACTGGAGCTCCATTTACAGACGCTCCAGGTTCTCTAGACACTAGGAGATCCTCCTCAACAGGCGGCCCATCAGGACAGCCTAGGCTCCCTACCTGGTGTTCCCTTAAAGAACCATCCAGGCTCTGAGACTGGGTTTCGGGCACCTTGGGACACGCAGCCCCACACTCACTCCTTCTCCACTGAGACAGGACGTGAGCCCCTACACCCCTCCCACTACACCGGGACCTAGCTGGGCTACTTCTGAACCACTTCCACCACTCTGGGCTGGAAGATACCTGAGCCACTCCTCTTAGGGTCACTCCCCAATGCCTTTTCAGACCCTCTGGAAACCACCAAAAGGTCTTCCTCCCTCGTGAGCTCCCTGGGGTCAGAGAACTCACTCTCCAACAGGCGTTGGCATAGCTCTGGAAAACAGGGACTTACAATATGCTCTCCCACAATTGGATCACACAACCCCTCACAGGTGTTAACCAAGTTATCCTTCACCTCACCATCCAGTGCCTCACACATGTACCCCACACCACTCTCCTGAGACTGGCAAGACAGTATCTGACTGTCTCTGTCACTCAACCCACACTCTTCTGGGCGGTCTTCACACTCACACCCCAGGACTTCAAACATGGGGGAACCCCTCTCCCTGCACCTCTCATCTAGAGTTAGTAGAGTGTCCCTCCCACCACTAGGACTATGAACCCCTGTGCCAGTTCCCCAATCCACCTCAGGGACGCTGCGCACCACTGGAGCTACCTCATACCCTTGAACCTCCTGGTGTATATTAACCCCCTCCAAGTCAGGCACCACATCTCTGGGGGTGTGTACTACTCCCTCAGCACTAGGTAATACAATTTTGCTGCCACCAGAGGGAGGAATCCCTAAGCCCCTGGCTTTGAACTCCAACACCCTCATCATTCTCTCATGCTCTAAAAGCATCTTCCTTTCTTCCATGGCCAACCTCTTACTTTCCAACTCCAATTTCTTATGCTCAAGGCTATCATGGCTTCCCTGTTTCAGTTTGGCCATCTCCATTTCATGCATCCTGCTTTTATCCCTGTCCTCCAGCTCCTCTGGAGACAGGCCCTTTGAGAAACACTGCTGCCCTCCCTGGAAGGCGCTCTCCTCCCAGTTAAGCCCAATGGCCCCTCAAGCTGCCCATCTAAATTCTCTGCCTCCTCCACAGGCTCCTCGGACTGCCCACTGGCATTCCGTGCTTCCAACCAGGCCCTTAGCGCCTTGTGAAACTCCTCCTTCCTGGTGAGGCCTCTCATAGAGATTTTAAACTTTTTGCAAACAGCTTTGAGTTCTGGCACAGTGTAGGTATCAACCCTATCTTCTTCAAATTCAATATCTGCAGGTGCAATGGATCCTTTTTGCTCATGGTGAAAATTGGCAGTTCTCAACAAAAATAAAGGTTCCAAGGAAAAAAGTCCTATCAAAATGTATGTGGTCGCGTATTGGTCTGCACTCACTAGTAGTGTACACCAATCACTGTATATGAATCACAAATGCAAGTCCAAATCCTCACCGCTGACCACCAATGTTAGAACTGGGGGTCTCTAGTTGGCAATGGTTTGCACCTTTGTCCAAATAGGGACCCTTGCTTCTAGTCAGGATAAGGGGGAAACACTCCTAAAATAACCCCTGCTCACCCCCTGGTAGCTTGGCACGAGCAGACAGGCTTATCTCAGAGGCAGTGTGTAAAGCATTTGTGAACACATACAGTAATACAGTGAAAACACTACAGATGGACACCACACAGGTTGTTTATGTAAAAATAAGTAATCTTTATATAGACTTATCACAAGACCCAATAGCAAAAATCCACATTACAGTACTCAAAAATAGACTTAAAATGATAGAGACAGTTCACGTTATCGTCAAAAATAGGATAGTCAATCAAATAAAGCTTGTAGCAACAAATAACTCCACTTGGAGTTATCACGACGTCGTGACCGGTGGAAATCCCAGAGTACGGCGCCGACCGCGAGGTGCGCGGCGTCGGGCCTGGAGTCGAGCAGACCCACAAAGAACAGTACCTGGAATTCGATGAAAACAAAGACGGTGCACGGCGTCGGGGAGGTGATGCTTCGTTGGCGCCGGCGGCGCCGGTTCCTTACGACCCCAGGGGAGGTGATGTCTCGGTTCCTTACTGCAGCGCAGGGGAGGTGAGGCGTCGGTTCCTTACTGTGTCGGGGAGGTGACGTCACGGATGGCGGCGAGGCGTCGGTTCCTTACGATGGTGCGGCGTCGATGGATTCGGGGGTCACCCACGTCGAGGATCGGCTCCGCGATGATGAAGCCCTGGCGTCGGGGAAGTCGGGGCTGCGGTGCGAGTCGGGACGGTGCGTCGTGAGCGTCCACGAGCGGTGTCCTCGGCTCCGGTGCAGGCAGCGGCCTCGATGACGGCTTCGGAGTCGATGTCGCACGGCGTCGGCAGGCGTCGGGCCTACGGTGCAAGTCGGGCGGTGCGTCGTGCTCTTCACGAGCGGTGCCCACGGCTTCGGTGCAGGTTACGGCGTCGCTCGCCGGCGTCGGTGTTGCAACTTCCCTCTGTTAGCAGCTAAAACAGCAGTTCCAGATGCAGGCAAACAGAAGGGGGTGAAGTCTTTGTGTCCCTGTGACTTCAGGCAGGAGGCAAGCTCTAGTTCAAGCCCTTGGAGATTCTCTTCTTCAAGATGACAAAGCACAGCAAAGTCTTTTCTCCTGTCCTTGGCAGAAAGCAACCACTGCAGGCCAACCCCAATCAGCAAAACAGCACAGGGGCAGTACTCCTCCTTCAGCTTCTCCGGTTCTTCTCCTTGGCAACAGGTTTCTTGATTTCCCAGAAGTGATCTAATCTCCTAGGGGTCTGGGTCCCCTTTTATACACCTTTTCCCTTTGTTCTCTGAAGGCAGTGAGGCCTCTGCCTAGTCCAAAACCAGTTCTGGTCAGTCCTGGAGCACTTTGTTTTTCTGACTCCTTCTTTCCTTTGTGAGTGAGGGGCAGAGCCATCAGACGCCCGGCAGGAGGTGGAGCCAGCATTGTGGAAGGCAGGCACAGCCCTATTCAGACCCAGGTGCAACTCCTCCCTCCACTCTGGATGCAGACCTTCCTATTCAGCCCTGTGCTGACTCACCCTGTCTCCTGTAGCCACCCCCAGCCCCTGTCACTCAATCTCTAGACAAGGAATACACAACCTAGCAGAGGCAGGCTTGGAAGTTTAGGCAAGAAAATACCCACTTTCTAAAAGTGGTATTTTCAAACAAAGAATGTTAAAACCAACTTCACTAAAAGATGTATTTTATCATTCTGAGTTCAGGCATACTAAATTCGTTTTTCTACCATGTTCCTGGGTCAGTTCTGACTATAAAGTGTAATAGTCAGTCTGCCCATTCTGGCCTATGGGGAGCAGGTAGCCTTGCAATAGTGAAAAACGAAAATGGCTGTAATTCACTATCAGGACATGCCACACACACCAGGGCATGTCCTACCTTATACTTACAATGCACCCTGCCCTTGGGCCTACCTTAGGGGTGTCGGATATGAAGATAAGGGAAGGTTTAGGGACTGGCAAGTGGGTGCACTTGCCAAGTCGACATGGCAGTCACAGACTGCACACAGGCTCTGCAATGGCAGGCCTGAGACACATTTTACAAGCTGCTTCTGTGGGTGGCACAACCAGTGCTGCAAGCCCACCAGCAGCATTGGATTTACAAGCCCTGGGCACACGCAGTGCACTGTACTAGGGACTGACAAGTAAACCAATCATCCAATCATGGAGTCACTAATCCATAACACAATTTATCATGGGGAGAGCATATGCACTTTAGCACTGATCAGCAGTGGTAAAGTGCCCAGAGTCATAAAACCAACAAAAACAGGTCAGAGAAAATATAGGAGGAAGGCAAAAAGTTCAGGGATGACCCTGCAAAAAGGGCCAAGTCCAACAACATCCATAGTTGAGTCCAACGTTAAGGTAGAAGAGGTGGTACAGGGAATGCCTACACCTCTTCTCCAGACATAAGGGAGGGTGCCAGAAAAACAAAAAGGGGAGTAAAGAGGTATTGCTTGACACAAGCAGTGGAGGTGGATACGCCCTCCTTCAGTCTACAGATACTAAACACAAAGATCCACCCTCAGGTATTCTCAAACGCCATATCCTCCCAGATTAAGTATGCTTCCTACAGTGGTGGGAAAACACACAATTTGTTTAAATACCCCTCACACACCAAAAGGGCCCTTGGTGTCATGCTTCATCATAGGGGTCTTCCCGCCCTCTACGGGACGGGGCGTGCTACGACCTACGATTGCGCGGGAGCACTGTTGTTTGTGAGACAATTATGTGTTGTGTAGGAGTGTGAGTGGAAGGGTCAAGAGTGAATAAGAAAGTGAGGTTAAAAAATACCTGGCTCGTTGGCCAAAAAACTTTAATATACCTTTGAGCTGGTATTGTTAAAATATGGGGAAGAGGTGTATCGCCTCAATGAGCTATGCCTCATAAGGGAGGGTGCACCAGAATCCGATAGAGCTATGATAAAGGAAACCAATCACTTATTACATGTAGATCTGTCCAAGGGTGATTTCACGTTAAATGCATATGCAAGATTGTTGTATGAATATGTGGACACAATGGATGTGAAGGATTGTTATGTGTGCATGCAGCTGCCAGCATCTGTAGAGGAGGGCATTAGATATCATCACTTGCCTTTGACGTATGGTATCCCTGTAGTGTATTGCTTAGTACGTTTTATGGCAAAGCCCATTTTGAATATTATTTTTCTAATTACGACGTAGTGCTTCCAGAGGTTCCTGTTCTTAAATACCTGAATAAGTATGATTAATATAAACAAGTAGAGAGAAAGTCGAAATATTTTGTGCCCATAGTCAATTTAGATACAACGTATGCACACAGACACAATCTGACGTGCATGCTATCTGACATAGAAAAGAGGTTTGTGGACCAGATCGAAGATAGACATAGGCTGACATTGTTTAGGCCTAACCCTAAACATGAGGTTACCGAATGGACTCAAGAGGAGTTCAGGCGAAGGTAAGTTCTGGTCCGATAGCTCTAGATTTGCAACAAAAAGAGAAACATTGCATTAGACAGACACTGACATATTATGACAAAATATTTGTGGGAGAGAGTGTGTCTGAGCATATTTTTCAGATTGAGGAATCGGTGAAGAAGGCGTTGTTGGATAAGTTGACCATAGTGCCCAACGTGTATTTTGTGTGCAGGAGGAACGCGTATTTTCGGTTGCCACAGAATTGGTATGAAACTTGTTATCTGGCTGCTGTATTTTCTAAAATATTGCATGTGGAGGACTCGTGGCCATTTTAAGGGAAGCAACCTCGTAGAGAGAAGCGTGGTATGAGTGCAGGAAAAATTGTTGGGGACGTGTTTGGAGCAATGATACCGAGTTTGGGTGCCGTTCTGAATGATGTGAAAATTAGAAGGTTGTCCACTCTGGTGGATAAGCTGTCAGTGAATACAGCACAAGCCTTGTTACTTGTAGATGGAGAGATGGTCCCAATAAGGGCCATGGTGCCCCTGAACCGCCTCATTGCATTAGACGTATTATTGCCAAAAGAAGGCGGAGTCTGTAAATTATTGAGGGTCCAACAGTGCTGCACTTATATTCCTGACAATAGTAAGGATCTGCGGAAATATATAAGTAACATCACTGAGATACATTACGACATACATGATTTGGCTACAGAAGGGATTTGGGATAAAATTTGTCAAGGGTTTGGAAAGGTTGGAGGTTAGTTTGCAAGCCTGTGAGAAGGAATTGTTGGTTACATCTTGAAGCCTAATATAATAGTCGTGATTTGTATCATGATTTTTTTGGGTGCCTTTAGAGCTTATAAGTGGCATAAGGTAAGACAGGATGAGAGTTCTCTTAGGAGACAGGAAAGACGGATGGAAAGGCTGCAGGACAGTCCCTATCAGAACCTTAAGAATTTGGAGAAGTTTAGACAGTGAAAGCAGGATACAACTTCCGCAGTCCGTCTTTTCTGCAGGGAGAATGTTGAAAGAAAAGAGTGTTGGTGTTGATGAAACTAGTCATCAGAGGGGAGCTGATAGAGCACTTGACGCTCTTAAATTGTAGGGATGCATTATACTAGTGAATAACTTGCACTCACATACATCCTGTTATAATCAACGTTATTAGAATGAAGCTTTTATCACTATATACGAATGAAATTTGTAATGTTGCATAAGAGAAATGATTAAGATTTTGCATATGTTTAAAGAGATAATGTAGTAATGTGCATTTTATGAATATTGTACCATATGGAATGTATCTATGTCTAAATAAGCGGTTCATATAAAGGTTCATGTAACGTGTGTTTATTAATGGATGTTCTTAGGTTAGCCAAACCTTGGTAGGCCTAACTTTCTTTTGTTAACTTTCTTTCTCCCTGTTTGCTCTCGTGTTAGGGGTCTAATTAGAATTTTTGTGCTAGCATAGTGTTTTTCTTTTCTCATCCCTCCTGCAGGTGCAGGAATTCAACCTTGTTATTTAAGAATAATGTCTTTGCTTTAGATTTAAGAAGAGACATAGAGAGGAAAGGAATGTCTTTGAAGAGTCTGAACAGATAGCAGGGAGGACGCCTTCCGTGTCTGGTGAAATCTGAGAAACAAGGTCGTTGGACAAAGGCCTGGTTGAGCTAATGCCTCATGGAAAGTTACCTAAAGGAGATGTTCTCGATGCAAGTTACCATGTGGCCTGTTAGAGGTGTAACTTTGTCTTTTTGTATTAGGATCAGGGACAGATTTGAGGGAATTCTGCTTTGACTAAGGAAGGGGAACATCTTAGAACGAGCTCCGTAGCTTTAAGCTACTTTACCCATTTAACGTGAGTGTACTTCTTAGGAAGTCTTCTCATGCTGAAACCTTTAGAGGGAAACTAACTGGGATGTTAAGTAGGGATGTCACCTCAGAGATAGAGTAGGGACAGATTATTCTTTTAATTCTGAAATATAAATGAAGAAGGATTTGGACGCAGCATCTATACTCAGTTGTGTCCTGATTTTAGAATTTATTATTCTGTGTCTGTTGGGCCGTGTGAATTATATACGTAGGCTTGGTTCTGTATTAGTGTTTATGTATCTTTATACTCTTATATTGAGGTGTACTTATGTTTTGGCCTTATAATAAATTCAGTAAGCTTGGATCAAGATTCGGTGCTCCTTTACCGCCATGGGAAAGGGTAATGTATAATCATTAGGAGTTGTTTTCTCCCTTCTACACTTACTTAGCAGACAACAAAGACCATCGGCCAGAGGTTCCTGAGTATATCTAGAACATGGAACCCGGCTCCATCAATTGGTAGCAGAGTAGGATTGTTGCCTCTAGAAGTGAGGGGAGAATCCGGAAAATCTAGAATAGAATTAGATCCATAGAGTATAAAATAGAGCCCCATGATCGAGAACAGAGGACGACGGGCGTTGACGGAAGTCGGCGGAGAGTGACGGTGCGGCAAAGACAGCGGTGAACGGTGGCGTGAGTATGAACAGTGATTTGTGTGTTAGATTGTTTTGAATTGTTTGTATGATGTCTTGCGGAGTTGGGATGACAGTTGAGTGAATGTGGGTTACTGGGCCGAACACGTCCGTCCAAGAGTTTTGGTTATTTTGGTTATCGGGCTCAAGAGTAGCCTAAGATCCCGGGACAGGTTTGTGGTGTAAAAGGCACCACTTGGCTGTAATTGTCCGACCATTGGCTGTGGGTGTTGTGGAGCGCTATCGACAACTTTGTGTGAGTGGATTTAATAGAGCTGTGTGTGGAAAACATTGTGCGCAAGGGGTAGACTACAGGGACTCAAGTGAATGACGCAGGTCGTGGGTCACGGAGTGTGAATGTTCTTGAGTGAGTGAATACTATCGATCTTCTAGAAGGCAGACAATTACTTGGTTTACTGTAACTGTAAGGTAAACAGTTACTTGGTTATACAAGTGAGAGAGCGAACGTGGATGGTGAGATTGTGAAGGAGGGTGAGCCACTGCGAGGAGGAAAAGGTGACGTCAGAGTGCGCAGCGCTGTGATAGGTCGGTTGGTGTAAAGCCGCGCTGGCATTGGTTGGTTCTCGACAAGAATTGGGAGAAGGAAAGTTGTGTTTAGTGATAATTTGATTAAAAAATGAGATGTTTTAGGGTATTTCGAGCACTATGCAGAGGAGATTCCGGCGTGGTAACTCGGGTAGGGGAGGAAGTCCCACCAGAGGATACTCCGGCACACTACATGGCAACAAATGTAGGACTTCATACTATAGTGTGGCTTCAAAATTGGCATACGATTACTGAAAAAGAGGGGGAATTGGCGTTTCCACGTTATGGGTCATTTCAATTGGATGTGTTGTATCAGTTGAGGGGAGTTATGTCTTCATTAAAACCTCCACCTAGACCAACACAATTTGAAGCATTAGATGCATGGATGCGAGCAGCGCAAGCTAAACGAAGAGAAAATTCTCAGGGTACGATGAAAAAGGCAGTGAAAGCATATCAAGATGCAAGGTGGGACGCTCAGTTGAAAAGATGGAGGGTGGATACCATTGAGGGGGAAAGACTGTACCTATTATTGTTACAAGAAGCAGGTCCTCAAAATAGAAATACAGAGGATGGCAGTGACACAGATGATAGTCTGTTAGACAGACTATTGGCAGAGAGTCCTCCACCCTACAACCCACAGTCAGAAGGGGGAAGACAAGAACTTACAGGGGAAGGAAACCCAGAAAGAACGGGTTCGGCTCCAGTAGGTCCTAGTACAAGAGTAGTGAGAAGGATCCCAGTGGGACCAGAAGGGACAAGAAGGCCAGGAATTGGAAATATCGAGATGAGTAGAGTTGACAGTGACACACGGTTGCCAGAAGCCCTTACGGCACTGGTTACCATTGGACCTGTGGTCTCGGTAAATAATCCGAATGTAGGGGAAAGTGGTGGTCAACAGCAGACAGGAATGGGAGAAGAAACTATCTCTGGAGGAAGCATCGTGATGGGGGAACGGGTAGATCATTGGTGCCTGTGGAAGCTAGTACTCCACTGCCTGTGATGGTGGACCCTTCAAGGGTTTGTGTCGGGTTATATACAGGACGGTCAGTTTCACTGGCAAACTCTCGGTCAGAAATAAGAATGTGGGTTCCCCCAGTGAGGGGAACTATGAGGAGGATACCAGAGGTGGGAACGAGGCAAAAAGTGCTTGGAACACAACCTGTCCTCCAGAGTACAGGAGTGGAAATTCAATGGAGGAGTCAAAGTTGCGAAAGGGAAGCCCAGCCCACCCTTCAAGTACAGGATTGGAGAATCGCTGGAGAAGTCAGAGTTGCGAGAGGGACGGTCAATGTAATGTTATGTGACAAATAGAGGAACCCTTAAGATTGCAATGAAGGCAAAATTGTTTGATGTGCTGAAATTAAAGGCAGAGGCGGATGAGGTAATTGATGGGAACTTGCCGTTGGAATGGATAGATTTCTATGATTGTGATGAACTGTTATTTGTGGCGAAGGATGTTACTCGTAAGGCAAAGCGAGCTCATGAGATGTTAGTTCAATTGGCACGCAAGTCCGATGTGGATTTAACTAAAACCAAAATGCTGCAGGGAAATCACAGTTTAAATTACACTGACCAGGAATTGGAAGAGAAGAGAATAGTAGGTTTGAAAGCTCATATTCGAGAATTAGTCATAGGAATGCATGCATGGAAAGGGTTGGACAAATGGGAAGAGAAGTGGTCTAAGAAGAAAGGTGCCAAGAAAGGGATAGGAGACACTTCGCCTCCCGGAGGAGGAGCGGAGAGAGTAGGAAATTACCCATTGCGAGAAGTGCCGAACGGAGGCTATGTGCATGTGGCTTGGAGCAGGGGTGATTTAGCTTCCTTCACAAATGATTGTCCTCGGCTGAGGGAAAAGCCTGGCAAATGGTACAAACAGGTTGACCGCTTTGTAAAAATGTCAAAGGTATTGTGGGTAGATTTGAACACCTTGTTTGATATTGTGGTCCCAGGTGATTTATGGACTGCATGCAAAATTGCAGTTGAGCGGCCCACTGTAAAACCAGAAAGAGACCCTGTAATGCATGACCCTTCTCCTGAGGTTATGAGAAAATTCTATCAGGTGGTTACATGGCTACAGACTAAAGTTGCCCCACAAGACAGTGATTGGCTTAAAATTGATCGAACTACCCAAGAGCCCAAGGAGTCGATGCATGCTTCCTATGAGAGACTCTTACAGGCTTTCAAACAGTATAGTGGGCTGGATGCGTTGGAACAGAAGGATATGGGACAGTTAATTTCAAAATTTGTGCTGGGATTAAGGCCTGAGATAAGTTTTATGATCCAGCAACATTTGATTTGTTGGCAAAATAAGTTGGTGGATGAGATTTTGCATTATGCCAGGTACTGTAGTGATGAAGTGGGGTCCAAACATAAGAAAATGAAGTATAAGTTGATGTTGGGTCGGGTGGAGAATGCCGAGAGACCAGACTTAGCACAGGTGAATGGAGGAACAATGCGTCGGGGGCAGGGGAGCGGTCGAGGAGTTAAACAAAATGTGTCAGCTCCACCAGTTCAGGGGAGAGGAAGAGGAACAGATTCTAGGGCAGGGGTGGATTGGGTTAATGTGAGGAGGCATACTGCCTGCCACTATTGTCATAATATCGGGCTTTGGAAGCGCGATTGCCGCTCAAATCCAACTAATCAGATACATTTTGACAAAAATGTGCAAGTGTCTGACGGCTTGAATAACGTGATCAGACCTAGATCCATGTATGGAGGAGGTCTAGATCAGCCAGTACAGGTACCCCAACCTCCGACAGTTCCCCAAGGCAATTGTGTGTACCAACAGATGCCTTTCATTGAAACATAATAGAATTTTGATGGTGTCCGAGGGGTGAGGAAGGCTGTACTCTTGGGGCAGCTTAGAGGTAGACCAGACTGGACCGTTTGTGGAGGCAGATGTCGACAGTTATCCCATTACATTCTTGATTGATACTGGTGCTACCCGCTCTACTGTGAGATCAGCAGTGGTTCCCAACCTACCCCTCTTGGGACAATTGATCCAAGTTGAAGGAGTTGCTATTCAGAAAATGACCAATCCACTGACAGATGAGTTACCTGTTAGAATAGGAACATTTCAGGATCGCCACCAGTTTGTGGTGTGCGACTCAAGTCCAGTTTGTTTGCTAGGACGGGACCTTTTGTGTAAGTTAAATTGCACCATTTATTGTACTCCAAAGGGAGTAGAATTACAGACACATGACGATGATGTTGCATTTAAATTTGAAAGTCAGAACTTGTGTGCAGAGATGTTTCCTGTCCTAACTGCGGATAAGTTACCAGTTGATTTGAGGGATTCAGTATCTCCCGTGGTATGGGATTTTACTGGAGAAGAAATAGGACTGATTCGAGGAGTTGAACCAGTTAAGATTCAGATTAAGCCAAATGTTGAATTTCCAAGAACGTCGCAGTATAATTTGACCCTGCAGACTGTGGCCGGAATAAGACCTGAGTCCATGATTGCACAAGGCATTCTAAAAGAGGTAAGAGGAAGCCCCTGTAACTCACCTATTATGGGGTTGCAAAAGCCCAGTGGCAAATACAGGATTGTCCAGGACCTATGCAGAATTAATGAGATTGTGATTCCATGTTGTCCTGTGGTGCCGAATCCAGCAGTAATTTTGTTTCAGATATCTAGCGAAGCGGAATGGTTTACGGTCGTTGACCTATGCCAAGCATTCTTTTCGATACCCCTCCATAAAGAAAGGCAATTTTTATTTGCATTCCGGCTGGAGAATTGTGTGTTAACGTGGTGTCATATCCCACAAGGGTATACTGAAAGTCCGTCCATTTTTAATCAGATTTTGAAAAAGAATCTTGAGAGTCTGGTACTGACGCAGAATTCAGTTCTTGCTCAGTACATAGATGATCTCCTGGTTGCTTCTGAAACGGAGGATGCTTGCAGAATAGATACTGTGGCTTTGCTGAATCATCTGCCAGAGAAATGGAACAAGGTGTCCCAGAGCAAGCGTCAGTCCTGTTTGCCTGAGGTTCAGTATCTAGGTCATCGGATAGAGGAGGGAAAGAGAAAGGGATCACCAGATCATATTGAGGTGCTCTTAGAAATGGGTCCACCTACAAAACAAAAGGAAGTCCGAATGTTTTTGGGAATTGTTGGCTACTGCCGACAATGGATTCCCAATTTCACACTGAAGGCAAAACCCTTGTTGAGGTTGACTCGTAAGGATATAAGTGATCTGGTACCATGGGATAAATATGTCTGGTTGCCTTCCTGGAGCTGACAGAGAGCCTATGTCGTGCTCCTGCTTTAGGCATGCCTGATTACAACAAAGCGTTTTCACTCTTTTGCTGTGAGAGGGATGGATGTGCACTAGCGTACTCACTCAGACACATGGGGGTGTCCGTAGACCAGTGGCTTATTTTTCAGGTAGCTTCTGCATTGCCCGGATGTCTCAGGTCCGTTGTTGCAACAGGTATCAGCATTGAAAGATGTGAAAGCATTGTGATGGGTCACCCTATTACTGTTTATGCTCCACACTCAGTAGAGCTCCTGATGACGAGAACCAAGACACTATAGCGATACAAAAGGGGATGATGGACGGAACGTTTGAGCCAATCAAACACTCACCCCAGTCAACTGATCTGGGTTTAATCCATCATCATTCTTTAGCTCACTCCACCACCCCAGTTCAGACATGGCCATATGCAAATCAGTCTGACCCTGTGCCTCATGGGAACAGTCCAGCCCGAACTGCCAAGCCATGTCTTCCTGGACCGGAAACAAGCATCCTAGGACCGGTTTCTGGCATTCCAGCCGTCATCAGCCAGGCTTGCTTGAATCCAGTGGCAAAGTGAGCAAGGGACCCACGTCTGGGCATACCCCGCCAACTTAGGGAGAACAAAGCGATACAAAGGGATGATGGACGGAACGCTTGAGCCAATCAAACACTCACCCCCAATCAACTGATCTGGGTTTAATCCATCATCATTCTTTAGCTCACTCCACCACCCCAGTTCAGACATGGCCATATGCAAATCAGTCTGACCCTGTGCCTCATGGGAACAGTCCAGCCCGAACTGCCAAGCCATGTCTTCCCTGGACCGGAAACAAGCATCCTAGGACCGGTTTCTGGCATTCCAGCCGTCATCAGCCAGGCTTGCTTGAATCCAGTGGCAAAGTGAGCAAGGGACCCACGTCTGAGCATACCCCGCCAACTTAGGGCGAACAAAGCGATACAAAAGGGGATGATGGACGGAACGCTTGAGCCAATCAAACACTCACCCCCAGTCAACTGATCTGGGTTTAATCCATCATCATTCTTTAGCTCACTCCACCACTCCCAGTTCAGACATGGCCATATGCAAATCAGTCTGACCCTGTGCCTCATGGGAACAGTCCAGCCCGAACTGCCAAGCCATGTCTTCCCTGGACCGGAAACAAGCATCCTAGGACCGGTTTCTGGCATTCCAGCCGTCAGGGCGAACAAAGCGATACAAAAGGGGATGATGGAGTGTTTGATTGGCTCAAGCGTTCCGTCCATCATCCCCTTTTGTATCGCTTTGGTCGCCCAAAGTTGGCGGGGGTATGCCCAGACGTGGGTCCCTTGCTCACTTTGCCACTGGATTCAAGCAAGCCTGGCTGATGATGGCTGAAATGCCAGAAACCGGTCCTAGGATGCTTGTTTCCGGTCCAGGGAAGACATGGCTTGGCAGTTCGGGCTGGACTGTTCCCATGAGGCACAGGGTCAGACTGATTTGCATATGGCCATGTCTGAACTGGGGTGGCGGAGTGAGCTAAAGAATGATGATGGATTAAACCCAGATCAGTTGACTGGGGGAGAGTGTTTGATTGGCTCAAGCTGCTCCGTCCATCATCCCCTTTTGTATCGCTTGGTCGCCCTAAGTTGGCGGGGTATGCCCAGACGTGGGTCCCTTGCTCACTTTGCCACTGGATTCAAGCAAGCCTGGCTGATGACGGCTGAAATGCCAGAAACCGGTCCTAGGATGCTTGTTTCCGGTCCAGGGAAGACATGGCTTGGCAGTTCGGGCTGGACTGTTCCCATGAGGCACAGGGTCAGACTGATTTGCATATGGCCATGTCTGAACTGGGGTGGTGGAGTGAGCTAAAGAATGATGATGGATTAAACCCAGATCAGTTGACTGGGGGTGAGTGTTTGATTGGCTCAAGCGTTCCATCCATCATCCCCTTTGTATCGCTTGGTCGCCCTAAGTTGGCGGGGTATGCCCAGACGTGGGTCCCTTGCTCACTTTGCCACTGGATTCAAGCAAGCCTGGCTGATGACGGCTGAAATGCCAGAAACCGGTCCTAGGATGCTTGTTTCCGGTCCAGGGAAGACATGGCTTGGCAGTTCGGGCTGGGCTGTTCCCATGAGGCACAGGGTCAGACTGATTTGCATATGGCCATGTCTGAACTGGGGTGGTGGAGTGAGCTAAAGAATGATGATGGATTAAACCCAGATCAGTTGACTGGGGGTGAGTGTTTGATTGGCTCAAGCGTTCCGTCCATCATCCCCTTTTGTATCGCTTTGGTCGCCCTAAGTTGGCGGGGGTATGCCCAGACGTGGGTCCCTTGCTCACTTTGCCACTGGATTCACCAAGCCTGGCTGATGACGGCTGAAATGCCAGAAACCGGTCCTAGGATGCTTGTTTCCGGTCCAGGGAAGACATGGCTTGGCAGTTCGGGCTGGACTGTTCCCATGAGGCACAGGGTCAGACTGATTTGCATATGGCCATGTCTGAACTGGGGTGGTGGAGTGAGCTAAAGAATGATGATGGATTAAACCCAGATCAGTTGACTGGGGGTGAGTGTTTGATTGGCTCAAGCGTTCCGTCCATCATCCCCTTTTGTATCGAGAACCAAGACACAGCATTTGACAAATATCAGGCTCACTAGGTATGAGCAGGTTATTTTAGCATCTGAAAATGATACTTTGAAAAGATGTTCTATGTTGAATCCTGCTACACTGATGCCATTTCCACACATTGAAGGGGAGGATTGTGAGGAACATGACTGTCTGGATGTGACTGAACCTTCTACCAAACCAAGACCCAACATTGTCGATGAACCTTTACCTGAATCAGATCTGATCCTTTTGCGGATGGTTCATGATTAAGAGACAGTGAGGGTCGGTTGAGATCAGCATTTGCTGCCTGTATTATTTCTGGAGTCGTGGAAGCTGCTTGTTTACAAGGAGTACACTCCACGCAAGTGGCTGAAATCATTGCCTTGATACATGCATGCCTTATTTCTGATCAAGTCCAATTGACTATCTATACCGATAGTCAGTATGGATTTGGAGTGGTTCATGACTTCGGACAGTTGTGGTCACAGAGGGGGTTCTTAACATCATCAGGATCTCCTATCAGGAATGGGGAATATGTGAGACAACTGTTAGAGGCCCTGCAGAGGCCCAAGAAAGTGGCAGTGGTAAAATGCACAGCACATGGAAGGGGGGAATATTTTGTAACTCAAGGAAACTGCTACGCTGATGAAGTAGCACGCTTTTGTGCCATACATGTTTGCATTTTGAATTTAGATTATATAGGAGAGAGCACAGAAAAGTCCAAGCTCAGCATGATGTTAGCCATAGCTGACACTTGGGATGAGGTTAAACATCTGCAAGGAGAGGTTTCAGAGCAAGAGGAAGCTGCTTGGATCAGGGCAGGTTGTGAGAAAAGATATGATGGCATTTGGGTTTCAACAGATGGCAGAGCAGTGTTACCAGACCGTTTGTTGAGCCCTATGGTGAGACATATTCATGGAGCAGTTCATCTTGGGAGAGATGCTATGGTAAGGGTGTTCCAACAGACATGTTTCAATCCAAGGCTTCAAGTGTTTGCTGAAGCGGTGTGTCATAAGTGTGTTACGTGTCAACAAATTAATGCAGGAAAGAAAACTGTGGTTGCTTTGAGTCACATTGGGAGATCGGGAGGTCCGTTTAACAGAATTCAGATGGACTTCATTGAGATGCCCAGATGCAATGGATTGAGGTATGTTTTGGTGGAGGTTTGTGTCTTTTCATGTTGGGTCGATGCATATCCAACCAGGCGGTGCGACAATCTTACAGTAGCAAAGCTGTTGTTTAGAGAGTTGATTCCGCGGTTCGGATTTCCAACTTTATTGGAATCGGATAGATGGACTCACTTCCATAGTGAGATCATGAAACTGTTGTGTGCCGCCTTGCAAGTTGACCAGAGACTGTATTGTAGTTATAGGCCGGAGGGGTCTGGCCTAGTGGAACAGATAAATGTTACCCTTACAATGAGAATGGCAAAGGTGTGTTCTTCGACATCCTAGAATTGGCCTGAGGCGCTGCCCTTGGGGCTGATGAGCTTGCATAGCACTCCCGATAGGAGAACAGGACTTTCGCTCCGCGAGATATTGATGGGGAGGGCGATGCGCTTGCCTGCAATGCCAGCTACAGCATTGATAAACATCACCAATGATTTGGTCCTCGATTATTGCAAGGGATTGGCTGATGGATTAATTCTGTGTTTCATCAGGTCGAAGTTGCAACCGCACCAACCTCGAAGGACCTCCTGCACGACCTATGCCTGGGTGACTGGGTGTTGGTTTGCAAGCACGTGAGGAAGAACTGCCTTGATGCTCGGTGGCGAGGTCTGTATCAAGTGATTCTAGTCATGAGAACTGCTGTGAAGTGCGGAGGCTTACCGAGCTGGATCCACGCCTCACACACCCGTAAGATTCCAGAGCCCTTGGAGTAAACAGCTCCTATCACTCAAAGAAGTCCAGCTGCGATCACAAGTTCAGAAGAGAGAACAAGCCAAGTTGTATGGGTTCCTGTCGAGGCTGAAGGCTCACCAGGTCGAGCTGAGAGGTGTCAAGCTACACAAGACCCAGGTACAGACGGAAACGTTGTGGTTAGTATAGAGTGCGACTCAGCTGAACAGACTGGTGTGGGGCAGGCCCGGGTGGTGAGGAGGAGAACAAAAGCTGAAAGAGAATCGTGGCCAGTGAGAAAAGAAAGACTGAATTTGAGTCTTGCAATGGAAAGAGATCTCAGCTCAATCTCTGAGATGTCTGAATCTGAGCTAAGAGACACAGAGCCAATCAAGAAAGCTTGAGGAGATCAAGGAGGGTGAGAGTACCATGCCAGAGGTACGCTTCCTCAGAGTGAACGTATTTGATCACAGATGCAGGGGCCAGTGATGTCAGTGAGATTGAGGTCTGGACGAGTGAGATGCGGGAAGACAACACTGATCATTGGCATTAAACTGTTGGTTCCTGGAGTCGAGGCTCTCGGGGTTTTGACACTGACTGTACCAGATCCTCCAAGGCTGAGTGGGTTGCGAATTCTGATCCTGAACCAACTCTCATTTCCAACGTTTGGGCGTCAGCCTTGAGCTCAAGAAATGGCAGCTTTTCGTATGGAGATCTTGCAGCTCATTGTTGATGAACTCGGCACTGATCTTGTCCATGATGTAAATTAAACTGTATAAAAAGATAAGAGAAATATTGCTTTGAGAAGAAGATAACCTAAGTCCGAGTGGAAGAAGAATAAACGTAGGGATTTATCAGCAGAAGAAGAAAGAGGGCTAGGGAAGTCTGTTGTTGAACTGTAGATAATTATTGATGAACTGAGTATGGAAGATTTCCATGGTTCCGAAGACATTGAGTACGAACTTGGTGCGCAGGATCACTACGTGAGAAGAAAAGACTTTTGCTGATCCGCTTGTTGAACATTGTCAGAGAACCGATTCAAGATGGAGCCTGGAAATTCGAACCGTAGTCAGAAGTGCATGATACATACACTCATAGTAGGAGTGATTGTAGTTATTACTATAGTAGTTATCACATCCATAGTTGAGTCCAACGTTAAGGTAGAAGAGGTGGTACAGGGAACGCCTACACCTCTTCTCCAGACATAAGGGAGGGTGCCAGAAAAACAAAAAGGGGAGTAAAGAGGTATTGCTTGACACAAGCAGTGGAGGTGGATACGCCCTCCTTCAGTCTACAGATACTAAACACAAAGATCCACCCTCAGGTTGCTGATCCGCTTGTTGAACATTGTCAGAGAACCGATTCAAGATGGAGCCTGGAAATTCGAACTGTAGTCAGAAGTACATGATACGTACACTCATAGTAGGAGTGATTGTAGTTATTACTATAGTAGTTATCACATCCATAGTTGTGTCCAACGTTAAGGTACAAGTGGTGGTACAGGGGACGCCTACACCTCCTACTCCAGACATAAGGGAGGGTGCACCAGAATCCGATAGAGCTATGATAAAGGAAACTAGTCGCTTATTACATTTAGATCTGTCCAAGGGTGATTTCACGTTACATGCATATGCAAGGTTATTGTATGAATATGTGGACACAGTGGATGTGAAGGATTGTTATGTGTGCATGCAGCTGCCAGCATCTCTAGAGGAGGGCATTAGATATCATCACTTGCCTTTGACATATGGTATCACCTGTAGTGTATTGCTTAGTATGTTTTATGGCAAAGCACATTTTGAATTTTCTAATTACGACGTAGTGCTTCCAGAGGTTTCTGTTCTTAAATACCTGAATAAGTATGATTATTATTACAAGTAGATAGAATGTCAAAATATTTTGTGCCCATAGTCAATTTGGATGCAGCGTATGCACAAAGACACAATCTGGCATGCATCCTATCTGACATAGAAAAGAGGTTTGTGGACCAGATCGAAGATAGACATAGGCAGACATTGTTTAGGCCTAACCCTAAACATGAGGTTATCGAATGGACACAAGAGGAGTTGAAACACAAGGCTATGGGAAGTTCAGGTCCGATAGCTCTAGATTTGCAACAAAAAGGGAAACTTTGCATTAGACAGACACTGACATATTATGAAAAAATATTTGTGGGAGAGAGTGTATGTGAGCATATTTTTCATATTGAGGCATCAGTGAAGAAGGCGTTGTTGGATAAGTTGACCATAGTGCCCAACGTGTATTTTGTGTGCAGAAGGAACGCGTATGTTTGGTTGTCACAGAATTGGTATGAAACTTGTTATCTGGCTGTTGTATTTCCTAAAATATTCCATGTGGTGGATTTGTGGCCATTGGAAGGGAAGCAACCTCGTAGAGAGATACGAGGTACGAGTGCAGGAGAAATTGTTGGGGATGTATTCGGAGCAATGATACCGAGTTTGGGTGTGGTTCTGAATGATGTGAAGATTGTCAACTCTGGTGGATAAGTTGTCAGTGAATACAGCACAAGCCTTGTTACTTGTAGATGGAGAGATGGTCTCGATAATGGCCATGGTGCTCCAGAACCGCCTTGCATTAGACGTATTATTGGCAAAAGAAGGCGGAGTCTGTAAATTATTGAGGGTCCAACAGTGCTGCACGTATATTCCTGACAATATTAAGGATCTGAGGAAATATATAAGTAACATCACTGAGATACATTACGACATACATGATTTGGCTACAGAAGGGATTTGGGATAAAATTGGCCAAGGGTTTGGAAAGGTTGGAGGTTGGTTTGCAAGCCTGGGAGAAGGAATTGTTGGTTACATCTTGAAGCCTATTATAATAGTCGTGATTTGTATCATCATTTTGTTGGGTGCCTTTAGAGCTTATGAGTGGCATAAGGCAAGACAGGCTGAGAGTTCTCTTAGAAGACAGGAAAGACAGATGGAAAGGCTGCAGGACAGTCCCTATCAGAACCTTAAGAATTTGGAGAAGTTTAGACAGGGAAAGCAGGATCCAACTTCTGTTTAGGTCGGTCTTCTCTGCAGGGAGATTGTGGAAGGAAAAGAGTGTTGGTTTTAATGAAACTAGTCATCATAGGGGGGGGGACTGATTGAGCGCTTGACGCTCTTAAATTGTAGGGATGCATTATACTCGTGAATAACTTGCATTCACATATATCCTGTTGTTTGTTATAATCAACGCTATTAGAATGAAGCTTTATATATTGAAATGAAATTTGTAATGTACTTAAGAGAAATGATTAAGATTTTGCATATGTTTAAAGAGATAATGTAGTAATGTGTATTTTACTAATATTATGTCATAAAGAATGTATCTACGTGTAAATAAGCGGTTCATATAAAGGTTCATGTAACGTGTGTGTATTAATGGATGTTCTTAGGTTAGCCAAACCTTGGCAGGCCTAACTTTTGTTTCATTAACTTTCGTTTCTCCCTGTTTGCTCTCGTGTTAGGAGTCTAATTAGAATTTATGTGCTTGCATAGTGTTTTTCTGTTCCCATCCCTACTGCAGGTGCAGGAATTCGACCTCGTTTTTTAAGAATAATGTCTTTGCTTTAGATTTAAGAAGAGACATAGGGAGGAAGGGAATGTCTTTGAAGAGTCTGAACAGATAGCAGGGAGGACACCTTCCGTGTCTGGTGAAACCTGGGAACCAAGGTCGTTGGACAAAGGCCTGGATGAGCTAATGCCTCATGGAAAGTTACCTAAAGGAGATGTTCTCGAAGCAAGTTACCATGTGACCTGTTAGAGGTGTAACTTTGTCTTTTTGTATTAGGATCAGGGACAGATTTGAGGGAATTCTGCTTTGACTAAGGAAGGGGAGCATCTTAGAACGAACTCCGTAGCTTTAAGCTACTCGACCCATTTAATGTGAGTGTGCTTCTTAGGAAGTCTTCACGTGCTGACACCTTTAGATGGAAACTAACTGGGATTTTAAGTAGGGATGTCACCTCAGAGATAGAGTAGGGACAGATTATTCTTTTAATTCCGAAATATAAATGAAGAAGGATTTGGACGCCGCATCTATACTCAGTTGTGTCCCGATTTTAGAATTTATTATTCTGTGTCTGTTGTGCTGAGTGAATTATATACGTAGGCTTGGTTCTGTATTAGTGTTTATGTATCTTTAAACTCTTATATTGAGGTGTACTTATGTTTTGCTCTTTTTGGCCTTATAATAAATTCAGTAAGCTTGGATCAAGAGTCTGTACTCCCTTAGCGCCATTGGAAAGGGTAATGTATAATCATTAGGAGTTGTTTTCTCCCTTCTACACTTACTTAGCAGGCAACAAAGACCATCGACCAGATATTCCTAAGTATATCTAGAACGTGGAACCCGGCTCCATCACATTCATAACTTTCTGAGCAATGACTGTAAAAAGCGTTCAGGTAATGCATATCAGGGATGCAATTCCAATTTATATTTCCTTTTTTCTTTTTTTATTTCTTTTTATTGAAGTTTTGCGTCAATAAACATAAAACCAATATAATACCAAAAATAAACTATAACCGCTTTTACCCAGTATTGCTGTCAATATAATGATTACATCATCTACATTATTCCAAGCATTGTCTATCCCATGGTATTACAGATGTTACAAAGTGCACTCACCACAGATTACATTTCAAATAGTAAGTCATAACACTATACAGGACCTTACCACCAATCTGAATTAGCACATGATTCTAATAGCATAGACCAGGTCTAGCAGTGAGTAATCAAGTATGTCTACCCTACGTCACCATCAGCAGTGCTAAGCCGACTGGTGAATGGAGACCAGATATCTCTGGGGCGTGAACGAGTTGGTAGGAGTTCCCAGTAGCATGACAGTTGATCCCTGCAATATGTAATATCTCTCACCCTGGCCTTTATAGTTGGGGGTGATATTGTTCTTCAGTGCATGGCCACCTGTCTTTTGGCCAGAAGTAGCATTAATGCCGTGACCTTTTTTGCGGACGCTGGGGTGTTGTGTATATATCTCAACAGTGCCACCAGAGGAGTCCTCAGCAAGGTTTGCTCAGTTATTTTCTCTACGTGTGTGAGTAGCTCTGCCCAGAAAGTGGCTATGGGTCGGCACTCCGACGCCAAATGTAGGAAAGTTGTCTGAGGGAGCCCGCATCTCCAGCAACTCGTGTCAGGGCGTAATCCCATGCAGTGTAATTGTGTCGGGGTGCAGTAGATGCGGTGTAAATATTTAAAGTGAATTAGCCTGAGGCAGTAGTTGGGAGAGAGTTGCTCTAATTGACTGCAACAGAAGGCCCATTGTTTGTCTGTAATTTCTTCTCTGCTGTCTACCTCCCAGGCGGTGCGTGATTTGGGGACGATGATCGGGGATTCTCTTTGTGTAATGGTGTATAATCTAGTCACTAACTTGCAGGCTGAAGATACTGTGATTATGTGTTCCGGCGACGGGGCCGTGGGGAATGTACCGTATCTTGCCCGGCATGCAGCTCGTTTCTGGTAATACAGTAGTGCATCTAGTGCCGAGTGTTGTGGTGAGCTGCACATTTGTTGGAGTGTAAGGAACTTCCCTTCCGGGTACAAATCGCTTCGGACAACAATTTTGTTTGTCTGTGCTCTAGCGTTTGCCGTATTTTCCAGCAGCGGGGGGATCAGCAGGTTATTTGCTACTGGCATTGATGGTGCGTACAATATGCTTAGTTTCACCCTCCTACAGAGACCTCTCCAGGCCCAGCGCAAGGTTTCTGTGGTGTCGATTTCGTGCCTAGGGCATTTGTCATTTTGGTATAGTGCCATGTTATGGGGTAGGGGCACCACCCTGTCTATCTCGATGGCCACGTGTGGTTGAAATGACGTTGGATGTTGCCAGAAGTGTAAAAATTGGGCCTGGGCGCTGTATGCATATAATTCAAAATCCGGAGCACCGAACCCCCCGTGCGCCAACGGCAACGTGAGTATTTCCCAAGATATCCTGGGTTGTTTTCCTGCCCATACAAGTTCAATCATGCTGGACCTAAGGCGTTTGAAGAGTTGTGCGGTTATTGGTATGGGAATATTCACAGATAGATACAGCAGTTTTGGAAGAATAATCATTTTAGTGATGGCAATGCGACTCGCAAGGGACAGGGGTAGAGTTTTCCATCTTTGAATTCTATCTTCTATCCAGCCCATTACCCTGCCATAGTTAGCCAACCAAATTTCTTGTAAATCAATGCTGATCCAGATGCCCAAGTATCTCGTCGGGCCGTCCGCCGAGGCTATCAGATATTTCGTTTCAAAGGCAAGGGTGCCTGTTGTTAGTGGCATTATGATGGATTTTGCCCAGTTAATTTGAATCCCGGATAGGGCTCCGTAGCGCACAAGTTCTCTAGTGATGGGTGCAAAATTCACCGCTGGGTCATTAATGTACAGAGTGATGTCATCTGCGTACATCGACACAATCAGATCTCTGGTGGTGAATCCTATCCCTCGATTTGCTTGGTGTTGCCTTAGTCTGGCTGCTAGTGGCTCTGTGGCTATAGCGAATAGCAGGGGGGTTAATGGGCAGCCCTGGCGAGTGCCCCGTGTTATTTTTATGGGATCTGATATTAGGCCATTCATTGTAACTCTGGCGGTGGGTAAGGTGTGAAGCAATTTGATTTGTTGAATAAAAATGGGGCTCAGACCCAGCCGGGTTAATAGTGTGAACAGGAATTTCCACTCTAGGGAGTCAAAGGCTTTTGTGGCATCTAATAGTGCGGCAACTGCAGATACGTGAGGGGCAAGATAGTGAAGCAGTGCAAATATTGTGCGAAGGTTATGTGAGGTAGAGCGGCCCGGGACAAATCCGAATTGGTCCGGCCGCACAATGAGCGGAAGTAATGGTTGTAATCTGTTGGCTAATAGCTTGGCAAACATTTTTGCGGCCAAATTTATTAGGGAGAATGGTCGGTATGAGTCGCATTTTGAGCGGTCTTTGTCTGGCTTTAGTACAGTTATTATGATCGCTTCTCTCATGGACTGCGGCAAGTATTCCATTTTGTAGAGCCTCTTGGTACACCTCTAATAGACGTGGAGCCAGCAGCTCCATATACTCTTTGTAAAATTTGGCTGTGATGCCATCGGCTCCAGGGGCCTTGTCCGCCGGTAGGCTTTAGATCACTTGTCTAATGTTGTTTGCCAAGAACGGCACGTCTAGATATTTGCAATGTGCCCTACTTAGCCATAAGAGTTTCAGCGAGTCTAGATATCCTAATAGTTCAGAGTCAGCCGGGTCTATTTGAGTAGAATATAATTGTGAGTAAAAGTTGCTCATGGAGTTCAGGACTTCTGGTGGCGATCGTGTTGGTGGTGCATCAGGGTTGCAAAGCTCAGCTATGTATGCCGAGCCTCTGGGGGCTTTAGTAGGTTCGCCAGTGTCTTCCCTGGCCTATCCCCCTCCCCGTACCTGGGCACCTGCGCATATTTGTACAAGAATTTGTTCTGTCTCTCTGCCTCTTCTTGGAATTCAGTTAGCTTTACTCATATCGACGCTAGCGCTGCGGGTGTCTGGGCCTGGAAGTATTGGCATTCTAATTCGTGGATTTTGCGCTCAAGTTTCTTTAGACTATTACGGATATCTTTGATTACTCCCGACTGTAGTGCTATGCAGGCCCCCCTGTATCACCACCTTAAATGCCTCCCATGTTGTACCCACCGAGTCCACCGTTCCCTCATTATGTTAAAAATATTCTTCTATCTTGTTATGGATCTCTTCTTTGAACATTGTGTCAATTAATGCATTTGGAGGGAGACGCCAGGTGAATGGTTGGATATATGGCTTCGGGATTTGGAATTGAATCATTACAGGTGCGTGATCAGACAGCGTGCGTGGAAAATGCGATACCTTAGTTACCCATGAGTGCATGTCTTTGGAGGTTAACCAGAAGTCCAAACTTGACCACGCGTTGTGTTGTTGGGTTATGCAAGTGCCTTCTCGGGCAGCTGGGTGCAATGTACGCCATGAGTCAATCAAGTGGTAATCTTCTATTATGTGCCGGAGTGTGGCAGCCGCTTGTGGATGGTGTGTGCGAGATATGCCGACTCTGTCCTCCTGTGTCGATAGCACCACATTAAAGTCGCCACCCCACAGTATTGCTGAATACTGCCATTGACTGAATCCCGTGCCATACTTGATTAAAGAATTCGGGGCTGTCGGCATTGGGGTTGTAAGTGTTTGCGATAATGACCTGCTGACTATAGATCCCTCCCCGTAGCGATTTGTAGCGCCCCTCGGGATCTGTTATGACCTGATGCGTTGTCCATGGGATTCCCTTCCGTATCAGAATTTCCACTCCGCGAGAGTAATTGGAGTAGTTAGATGTGAGTACCTCCCCCCATCTGTTGGAATTAAATCTGGATCTCGATGAATCTTTCAAGTGTGTTTCTTACAAGAGACAGATGTCTGTCCCATGTCTGGCAAGATATGAATGTACTAATCTTGACTTCCTGTGATCATTTAGCCCGCGCACATTCCAAGTGATGCATTTTAGCGAGGACATATCTTGTTTGTGTTTGGTGCAATATGTAGGTGGGATCGCGCAGCACGACGTTTGATTTCCTGCCTGTGGTGTGGTACACATCTGGGATAATAAACTTTCTGTATTTGAGATGGACCCCAAATTTTGCTCCGGAGCCCGTCAGGGATGTATAGAGCAACAGCATCATTGGCAATACATTTGGCGGTATTGAACAACAACAAGGAACAACCTCTCCCCCGCGCCACCTACACCAACCCCCCAATCAGGTTGTGTTGTCATCCCCTGTAACGACCCTAAACTTAGTGAAGTCCTAGGCTGCCCTAGGGCAATTGGGAATTATCCCCGGTGGAACGTGTGGTCACCGGCTAACTCCCCTGGCACATGCTGCAGGGTGGCCGAGCCCAATGACAACACGTTTTTGCATAATGCATTAACCCATTTAACAAAGAAGTACTCAGGCAACGCCTTTGCCCTCCCCCTCCCCTTTTCTTGTGGATTTGTCAGCTAACTAACAGAGGGACCCGTGGATCTCCCCCGGTAGTCTAGCTATGGCCAAGGGTGCTGTGTACAGCTGAAGGTAGCCCTGAAACTTATCTATTTATTCTCATCGAACCAGGAGTTAGAAGAAGAGTGTTCAGTCAGTGTCACCCAGGCGCTCAACCGACGAGACCTCTCCCGATTGTTTCTGCAGTTTTCGTGCCTTGGCCACTTGTTTCGCAAACTTCAATGCGGCTTTCGCATCCATAAATATGGTGGGTTTACCAGTTCCATGTATCTTTAACTTTGTCGGGTATATCAGGGCGTATTTGGTTCCTGACTGCTGGAGTAATTTCTTGGCAGGGATGAACTCTCTGCGAGCCGCTTGAACCTGCTGGGTAAAGTCCGGGTACAAGGATACATTACTGCCTCGGTATTGCACAGATCCCTGCTCCCTGGCAAGTCTCAGGATTGTATCTCGGTCCCGGTAATTTAACACGTGGGTGAGAATGGGACGCAGCTGTGCCCCCGGAGGTGGTCTGGGACCGAGAGAACGATGCGCTCGCTCAATGAGGAACATGTGTGAGAGATCGTCCCCAAACAGCTCTTTCAACATAGTTTCTACAAATTTTTCCATATTTTGAATGTCTGTGGACTCTGGAATGCCAGTAATTCGCACATTATTTTCCCTTGACCTGGCTTCCAGGTCTTCGTTCTTGGCTTTTATAAGATTCAATACTGTGTCCATCTGCAGCAGTTTTTCTTGTGCAGCAGTCTGTAGATCGTCGGCATCAGACACTCTATTTTCGAGTGCGTCTATTCGATTTTCGTGCTTCTCCACATGCTCTGTTATCCGATTTATTCGAGCTGCCAGAGTATCTATTTTAGAGTCTATGGCTTGTAAGCTTGCTTTAACATCTTTTAGCATGGAGCGAATATCATCATCTTGTGCGGCACTAATACCGGTGTCACCCGCTTCGTCTGTGGCAGTAATCCCCCCTTCCTGTTGTTTGGTGGACCTTTTATCAAATGTCAGCCTAGGTTGCTTAGCATCCGCTTTCCCCATGACTGTTGTGGCTATGTGGTGAGGCAGTGGGAGATCTCCGCCCAGCGATCCGATCCGCCTTTAAGACTCGCAGCGGTCCTCCCCACAGGTGCGGCCCCCAGGGTCCACGTTGCCTATGCCCCGCGCCGGCCCACAGTACCTCGGGCAGCCGCCTGTGTGATCGTGAAGCTTATATTATCGCCTCCGTGGAGAGGGGGGCGCAAGCCGAGAGAGTAGGGTGTAACCCACCCTCAGCCAACCTCTTGAGTGTTCTCACAGTGTGATTCCTGGTTAGTGTACAAATGGACCGTTGCTGGTCAGTAGGTATGGTGCCAACTGATGAAGTAGAGCTTGCCCCGACCCCTGCAGTTCACATTTGTCTGGTGCATCCCTTCTTGTTCAGTCCCAGTGCTTTCAAGGCAGTATTTTCCCAATCCTCGGGACCCCCCGGGGGCACCACGCCTCTCTGGCGGGCTCACACCGCTCCACACGAGCCCGGAGCGTGACCGCAGCACTTTACTAACTGCGTCGCTCCCTCTCCGCTCCGGTTGTCAGCTCGGATCATCGCCAGCAGGGCGCCCTCAGGAATCTCCCGTACAGACTGGGAGGCGCGAGTCTAACTTCCTGCAGATGAGTTGAGATTGATGCGTGGGGTTCGAGATTGCGCACCGGCGTAGGGTTCGGGGTTGTACACGAAGGTCTACCACTCAGTCCATTTTATATTGCGCTCCACAGTAATGCACGCTCCCTGCGTGGCCAAGAGTCTCCAGTGCGAAGGCCCACCCGGGCTCCGTGCGGCCCACCACGTCTATGTCCTTGACGCAGGCCGCTCCAATCGGGCCACATTCTAGGCTCGGTCCCCGGCGCTCGAGTTCGGATTCCGTTGTCCTAGATCCCGGTCGGCACCGCCAGTCTCTTCTAGCAGCTGCAGCTGGTCTCCGGAGTGCCCATGGAGCTCCGGACCCCGTTCGTGGAAGGAAGGCGGGCGGGCCACCCAGGCGTCAGCCCTCCGCACTACGTGAGACCCCGGCTTCAGTCCGGGCCTCGTGTTTAGGCCGCAGCAGGCCTCGGGCAGCTTCTTCTGTCTTCGGTCACTCCTGCTCCGTATGCGGTCTCCAAAGGGCAATGGACTGTGCACCCGCACTATGGGTGGACAGAGAGCATACAGCGATGCCTACTTTCCGATGCTGATAGCAGGATTATGACGGATGATGAGGCTCGGCCGGCGGAGTCGACTTAACGTGCGCCCATTTCGCAGCTCGGCTTGGCCACGCCCCCCCAATTTATATTTCAAGTTTTACTTTATCTTGCATTCCCTAGGAGTGTTTGTTTTTTCAAGGTTGTTGTGTTCCTGTAGTTTTATTATATGAAGTACATTACTTTTGTATAGTGCATACTATGAACAGAGTCGGTTTCAGGTGAAAACTGACAGGGTGAAGAGAAAATGCAGTGCTTAGAGGTGAATGTGTGCATTGTGTGTTTGGGGGTAATGTGATGAAGGAGAAACAAGGAAGTACATGCAGGAGAGAGTAAAAGTAGAGTGCTGAAAGGGAAAGATGAGGTGTGAGATATGCAGATGGAGGACACCATGTGGGGAGAAAAGGGGTGTAAGTGTCTAAATAAGACTATAAAGGAAGGTGGTGAGGAAGGAAGAACATGAGTGATTGGGGCAGTCCAAAGTCTCATTTTTCTGAACTGAAATATTTTGAATCTCATTTATTTACAACATCATAGCTTTTGCTCATTTATCTCAAATTGCCGTTGCCGGTGTACTTCTCTTAAGGAGAAAGTAAAGAAGTGAGTGTGGAGATGCATTCTCGGGAAGCTTAGTTCCCGTGACACCAGGTCGCCCTGCCAGGGTCTGGGTCTACTAGCGAAGCATTTGGTAGTGGATATATATATATATATATATATATAATTTTCCAACCACAACTAGAATCAATGGGCCATTTAATGAATCGTGAAGATTTATCAAACGGCGCCAAAGAAATAGCAAGTCAAAAAACACTTTTCCTATGGAAACATGGTCCTAATTGTAACTACCTACTGGCAACTACCAGTAGGTAATATATATAGATGTAATTCACCCAAAAAATCAAAGGTTACAGGGATGTTATAGTTAGGAAGTAACATTAAAAACTGTAGAAATTTACTGAAGAAAACAAAGGTTACAAGGAGGTTATAATTAGGAAATAGAATTAAAAAATCCTTAGTAATTCACTGAAAAAAAACAAAGGTTACAGGGATGTTATAGTTGTTCTCAGATTTCACTAGTACAAAACCATTGAGATTCAGTAATTATAATTACCAGAGCTAACTATAACTTACGCCCCCACAATGCACTGCTTATGACCTCACATATAACATCACTCATGACATGGTCAGTGACATCACTGATGACATCAGATGACAATCTTTCTAACTATAACATCCTGGTAACCTTTGTTTTTTGTGCATTTCTACGGTTTTGTAGCCCGTAACCTTTGAGATTTGACAGTGGGTGTCTAAGTAGCTGTATAGGTCAGTGAGTGGGTGTGGGAGTTCCTGTGTGGGTCTGCGAGTGTATGTATGAGTGCCTGTGAGTGGGTGTGTGAGTGGGTGTGTGGGCCTGTGAGTGGTTGTGTTAGTGCCTATGTGGGTCTGAGTGGGTCTGAGTGGGTGTGTGAGTGCCTGGGTGGCTCTGTGAGGAGGAGGTGTGTGAGGCCTGAGTGGGGCTGAGAGTGCTTGTGTGAGATCCTGTGTATGTTTGGGAATGGGTGTGTGAGCACTGATGTGGATCAGTGAGTGGGTGTTTGAGTACCTGTGTGGGTCTGTGAGTGAGTGTGTGTGTGTCTTAGTGGGTCTGTGAGTGGGTGTGTGAGTGTCTGAATGGGTCTGTGAGTGGGTGTATAAGTGTCTGAGTGGGTCTGTGAGTGGGTGTGTGAGTGTCTGAGTACGCCTGTGAGTGGGTGTGTGAGTGTCTGAGTAGGTGTTTGAGTGGGGGTGTGTGTCTGAGAGGGGCTATGAGTTGGTGTGTGAGTGTCTGAGTGAGTCTGTGAGTGGATATGTGATTGTCTGAGTAGGTCTGTGAGGGGGTGTTAGAATGTCTGAGTGGGCATGTGAGTATCTGAGTAAGTCTGTGAGTGGGTGTGTGAGTGACTGAGTGGGTCTGTGAGTGGGTATGAGAGTGTCTGAGTGGGTCTGTGAGTTGGCGTGTCAGTGTCTGAGTAGATCTGTGAGCAGGTATGTGAGTGTCTGAGTGGGGGTGTGTGTCTGAGGATGTCTATGAGTGGGTGGGTGAGTGTCTAAGTGGGTCTGTGAGTGTCTGAGTGGGCCTGTGAGCAGGTGTGTGAGTGTCTCTTTTGGTCTGTGAGTGGGAGTGTGAGTGTCTGTTTGGTCTGTAAGTGGATGTGTGAGTGTTTGAGTGGGTCTTTGAGGGGGCATGTGAGTGTCTGAGTGGATCTGTGAGTGGCTGTGTGAGTGTCTGAGTGGGTCTGTGAATGGCTATGTGAGTTTCTGAGTGGGTATGAGGGTGTCTGAGTGGATCTGTGAGTGGGTGTGTCAGTGTCTGAGTGGGTCTGTGAGCAGGTATATCAGTGTCTGAGTAGGTCTGTGAGTGAGTGTGAGTGTCTGAGTGGGTGTTTGAGTCTGTGAGTGGGTATGTGAGTATGTGTGTGGGTGTAAAAGTATGTGAGTGGGCCTGTGAGCTGGTGTGTGAGTGTCTCTGTTGGTCTGTGAGTGGGAGTGGGAGTGTCTGTTTGGTCTGTAAGTAGATGTGTCAGTGTTTGAGTGGGTCTTTGAGGGGGCATGTGAATGTCTGAGTGGATCTGTGAGTAGCTGTGTGAGTGTCTGATTGGGTCTGTGAATGGCTATGTGAGTTTCTGAGTGGGTATGAGAGTGTCTGAGTGGATCTGTGAGTGTGTGTGTCAGTGTCTGAGTGGGTCTGTGAGCAGGTATATGAGTGTCTGAGTAGGTCTGTGAGTGAGTGTGAGTGTCTGAGTGGGTGTTTGAGTCTGTGAGTGGGTATGTGAATGTCTAAGTGGGTCTGTGAGTGTCTAAGTGGGCCTATGAGCAGGTGTGTGAGTGTCTCTGTTGGCCTGTGAGTGGGAGTGGGAGTGTCTGTTTGGTCTGTAAGTAGATGTGTAAGTGTTTGAGTGGGTCTTTGAGGGGGCATGTGAGTGTCTGAGTGGATCTGTGAGTGGCTGTGTGAGTGTCTGAGTGGGTCTGTGAATGACTATGTGAGTTTCTGAGTGGGTATGAGAGTGTCTGAGTAGATCTGTGAGTGGCTGTGTGAGTGTCTGAGTGGATCTGTGAATGCCTATGTGAGTTTCTGAGTGGGTATGAGAGTGTCTGAGTAGGTCTGTGAGTGAGTGTGAGTGTCTGAGTGGGTGTTTGAGTCTGTGAGTGGGTGTGTGAGTATGTGTGTGGGTGTAAAAGTGTGTGAGTGGGTGTGTGAGTGTCTCTGTGGGTGGGTGTGTGTGTCCGTTTGGTCTGTAAATGGATGTGTGAGTATCTGAGTTAGTCTTTGAGGGGGTGTGTGAGTGTCTCAGTGGATCTGTGCGTGGGTGAGTGAGCGGGTGTATGTGTGTCTGTGTGGGTGTCTATGTGGGTCTGTGAGTGGGTATGTGTGTGTGAGTGTCTAAGTGGATCTGTGAGTGGGTGGGAGACTACCTGTGTTGGTGTTTGAGTGGGTCTGAAAGTGTTTTTTTTTCAAAGTGCATCAAGATTTGCGGGTTTGTTGCAAATTCACAAGTGGGGCCACGCTGAGGCCTAGAGCAGCTCAACAGAATCCCAAAGTAGAAAAATAAACTTTAAATCAGTTTTTTTTATCCATTATAGGTCCCACCAACTCCTCTAACACACCCATGGGGCCTGGGTACCTCTACCCTGATGCCTTTCAAGATATTGCAGATTATTTTTTACTCCCCAGGACCATTCCCCCATACTTAAAATGGCAGCTACAACCTCCCAATCAGGTTGTGGCCAGCCAATCACAACATTGCTGATGGTGGAACCACGCGGGGGATCTGCGGAGGGTTCGCGTCCCTAGATATATATATTTCTTTTTTCTTTAATAATTCAAAAATTACTGAACAGATTTGCATCAAATAATGAACAGGTCTCTTTGTGGACCAAGAGCTACCTCTCTGCCAAATTTTGTGTAATTCCATCCAGCGGTTCGGACTGTAGTCGTGTTCAAAATCTCGATGGGAAACACAATGAGAAACACACTTTTTTGACCCCCTCCCCTTTTCTCAGCCCCGAATGAAGATTCGTAAAACAGTGCCAAAGTTATAGGCAAGTCGAAAAACGCTTTTCCTATTGAAACTAGGTTCTAACTATAACTACCTGCTGATGACCGCGAGAAGGTAATGTAATATATATATATATATATATATATAACAGTTTTTGCTGTAGCCCTTGTTAAAAAATGCATGGGGTTATGCATTTTAGGACCCCCCTTCTTTCTCAGCCCCCGCTTGATGGATAACCCCGATATATATATATATATATATATATATATATATATATATATATATATATATATATATATATATATATAATACCCATTGGCTGTTGCCACTGGATAGCTATAGTTAGGTCAGCTATTCCATATGACAAAGTTTTTTGTGTTGCTAATAACTTAAGCTTGGTTCGACAAATCTCCACAAAACTTTCCAAAAAGTGCTACTGTTGATTAGTTTGTGCATGGAAAGTTTCGGGGTTATCCATCAAGCGGGGGCTGAGAAAGAAGGGGGGTCCTAAAATGCAAAACCCCATGCATTTTTTAACAAGAGCTACAGCAAAAACTGTTGAACTGCATTACACTAAATATGGCAGGAAGCTAAATCTGTGTCTGCAGATTGTGCTTTTTGTACTTTGGTGTAAATCCATTAAGTAGTTTAAAAAAAAATTTGAGTTAAAATATTTCTATATCTGGACGGTTGGGCCACCATAGACTTGAGAGACTCTTGTGGACGGTCAATTTAAACATGGAGCCTTCTGATTGGCCCAGGAAGCTTTTTTTTCTGCTTGAGACAGGGTGTTTGCCGTAGGGCCTGGCCCTGGGGGTACTATTTTATATTGAAGGGGAGGAGAGCACTCTTCCTCATTCCTCTTAAGTCCCTTGGGACCCCATCCACAAGGGCTGTACATATAAGTTTAAAGGGGAGGAAGCCACACAGCTCCGCTCCCCAAGCATCTTTAGCGACTGGGGACCCCATGCCCCAGGACCGTTTGTTTTTTAATTAAAGGGGAGGAAAGCCACGTGGACCCCCTCCCTATGCCTTGTTGGATCCTGGGGACCACATTCCTCAGGGCCATTTCTGAAAATAAAGGGGGGGCCGTGCTGCCCTCCCCGAGCCATTATCGTCCCGGGTACCCCATCCATTGAGCCACTTATTTACCCTCAGTCTAGGTCCACTCTCTCCCCACTGCTCCGCTGTGCCGTCTCTTGCCTCCAGACCCCGACCTCCTCCTTGGGAGGTTCGAGGCTGCTGCCCGCTTCAACTGGGACCAGACTGCCTCCAACCACCGTAACCTTTCTCAGACGCTTTTTTACTTAATTTTTTCCCTGTTGTGCCACTGTTAATGTGCCCATCTGTGTCTTGCTCTAATTCCACCACTGTTTTTATTTTCTCGTGCCTGCCTGTTCCTTTTGCCTTTTGCCACTGCTGCCCCTGCGGCCCCTCCCCCCCGGAATTCCCCCCCGGAATTTCCCCTCCGGAATTTCCCCCCGGAATTCCCCTGCTCCCGCCTCCCAGCCTCTCCTCCCTCCCACCTCCCCTACTTAAACGCGCGCAGCAGGCGCGCCGCCGGCGTGCCGAAGGCATGCCAATGGCAAGCCCATCTGCGCCCATCCGCGACCCGACCGCGGCCAGCGCCAGGAACCCTGGCCCTCCCACTACCCATCGCTACGACTCCACCACCCTCCTCGCACTCAACCCTGGAAGACTTAGAGAATGCCAACAGGCCTCGCCGAACACGACCCACGGCCAGTTCTCCTGCCTCCACTGCCGCCAGACCCTCACCGCCACCCCGGCCTCCAACACCGCCGACGCCAGCACCGGCGACACCCTAAAATGCATCCTCCTCAACGTACGCTCCGTACACAAACACGCCATGGAAATCTGGTACCTACTCGACTCTCTTTCGCCCGACATCGCCTTCTTCACAGAGACCTGGACCAACGCATCCTCCGCCCCCGACATCAGCACCGCCATCCCAGACGGATACAAGATCCAGAGGAAAGACCGCCCCAACCACCCAGGAGGGGGCCTTGCCATCGCCCACAAGAGCACCCTCCGCCTCACCACCTCCAGCAAAACCTTCCCCTCCGCCGAACACCTGCACTTCAAGATCCAGACCACCCCCAAAGCCACACTCCGAGGAACCCTCGTCTACAGACCCCCCGGCCCCTGAACACCCTTCGCCTCCACCATCACCGACTTCATCGCACCCCACGCGATCACCTCAACAAACTACATACTCATTGGAGACCTGAACTTCCACCTCGACAACCCCAGCGACCCCAACTCCACTATCCTTCGTGACAACCTCGCCAGCATCGGACTTAAACAACTCGTCAACACACCGACCCACAGAGCAGGACACACCCTCGACCCCATCTTCGCGGCAGGAAACAGCGTCCATTTCAGCCACACAATGCAGCCGCCATGGACCGACCACCACTGCGTACACTTCGCCATCAACAAACCCAAGGCACCCAAACCAGCCCCACGCCCACCACGAAGGAACTGGAGCAAGGTTACCGACGAGCAACTTAACTCCACCCTCAACCGAGACAACCACACCTGGGCACCCGACGCAAACAGCGCAAATGACGCAGCCAGAGAACTCCACACCTGGATCTCCAACTGCGCAGATGAGCTCGCCCCGCTACGCAACCCCAACAGACAACGCCCCAGGAAAGCCGCCTGGTTCACAACTGCTCTCCAAGAAGCCAGATGCACCTGCAGACGCCTGGAGAAGAACTGGAGAAACACCAAGACAACCGAAAACCACACCACCTACAAGGACGCCATGACGGACTACCACAACCAGATCAGAGCCACCAAAAGGAACTTCATCCACAACTAAATCCTGGCCAACTCCACCAACTCCAAGGAACTTTTCAGTGTCATTCAAGAATTCACCAACCCACGCAGTGAAGCCACAGACATCACCCCATCCCAAGACCTCTGCGACAAGCTTGGAACCTATTTCCACCTCAAGATCAAAAACCTCTACGACAACTTCATCGACCATCCACCAGGCGCCACAGATGGCCCCCGCCCCCAGAAACACCAGCCAGCCCACCATCTCCAACTGGACACCGATCACGGCCGAAGACACCGCCTCGACCACGAAAAGCATCCACTCGGGGGCCCCCACCGACCCCTGCCCCCCTCACATCTATCACAGAGCTGTGGCCGCCATTGCACCCGAACTACAATGCACCATCAACACCACCTTCAAAACAGGCACCTTCCCAGACGACTGGAAGCGCGCAGAAGTCAGACCCCTGCTCAAGAAGCCCACAGCTGACCCCACCGACCTCAAGAACTATCGGGCCATCTCGCTCCTCCCCTTCGCAGCCAAAGTTGCAGAGAAAACAGTCAACAGGAAACTGACACGATTCATTGAAGAAAACGCCGTCCTCGACCCGTCCCAATCCGGATTCCGAAGAAACCACAGCACAGAGACCGCCCTACTCGCCGCCACAGACGACATCCGCACCCTCCTGGACCAAGGCCACTCCGCAGCCCGCATCCTACTCGACCTATCAGCGGCCTTCGACACCGTCTCCCATCGCACACTAGTCGTCAGACTACACGGCGCAGGCATACAAGGAACAGCCCTGGACTGGATCCGATCATTCCTCACCGGAAGAAGCCAAAGGATCAGACTCCCACCCTTCCTCTCCGACCCCACGAAAATCACCTGCGAGTCCCACAGGGTTCATCACTGAGCCCCACCCTCTTCAACATTTACATGGCCCCCCTCGCAGCCATCGTCTGACAACACGGCCTCAACATCGTATCCTACGCCGACGACACCCAGCTCATCCTCTCCCTCACCAAAGACCCCACCACTGCCAAACTCAACTTCCAGAAAGGAATGCAAGACGTCGCAGTCTGGATGACCAACAGCTGCCTGAAGCTCAACGCCGAGAAGACAGAAGTCCTCATCCTCGGTACCACCCCTTCTGCATGGGACAGCACCTGGTGGCCGACCGCCCTCGGAAGCCCACCTACCCCCTCAGACCACGCTAAGAACCTCTGCATCGTACTCGACTCATCACTCTCCATGAACCGACAGGTCAGCGCCGTTACCTCCAGCTGCTTCAACACCCTCTGCATCCTCCGCAAGACCTTCAAGTGGATCCCCCCTGAGTCAAGGAAGACAGTTACCCACGCACTCATCACCAGCAGACTGGACTATGGAAACGCACTCTACGCCGGCATCAACAAGTCCCTACTCTGCAAACTCCAGACAGTACAGAACACCGCCGCCAGACTCGTCCTCGGCATCCCCCGACACGAACACATCAGCCAACACCTACGAAGTCTCCACTGGCTCCCCGTGGAGAAAAGAGTCACCTTCAAAATCCTCACTCACGCCTACAAATGCCTACACAACAACGGACCCAAATACCTCAATGACAGAATCAACTTCCACGTACCCAAAAGAAACCTCCGATCTTCCAACCTCGCACTGGCTGAAACCCCGCGCATCATCAGAGCCAGAGCAGGCGGAAGATCCTTCTCTCACATTGCAGCCAAGACCTGGAACGAACTACCGGCAGACATCAGACGTGCCCCCTCCCTGAACACCTTCAGGAAGACTCTCAAGACCTGGCTCTTCAGCTAAACAGATCTGCGGACCCCCCCCTCAGCGCCTTGAGACCCTCACGGGTGAGTAGCGCGCTTACAATTCCCTGATTGATAAAGGGGATGGGGCCCCCTCCCCGAGCCTCCGTAGGCCCTGGGCATCTCCTCCCTCAGGGCTGTGTATTTTTGGGAGAGGAAGGGGGCCTTCCGGCACCCCTCCTAAAGCCATTATTAGCCCCAGGGACCCCATGCCCCTGGGCCTGCATTTTAAAATGGTGGGTGCCATGGTGCCCACCCAGGGCTCTGACCATACTCTCGTTGGGGTCACGAAAGGAGTCCCAAGGCCAGCATGGCCCCAGCCAGCTCTTCTCATTCATTAGTAGCTGCTCCCTCTGGGTGGGGGCAATATTTTGATCTGTTTCCCTGCTTGCTTCAGTACAGTTATTGAAACAGATCAAAACTCCACTCCAAGTGGGTGGGAGCATTCTTGAAGCTCCTGCCCACTGGGAGCAGACTTGGTGTTTGCTTCCACCGGGTGGAAAATTAAAAAATGCTCTTGCCAAGCGAGAGCAAACACAGGTTTCCCTGCCTATACTGGTGCGGACAGGGAAACCGATGTGTACTGGGGGTCAATTAATCAATCAGGGTTGGTAAAGCGTAACTACTCACCCATGAGGGTCTCAAGGTGCTGGGGGGCAAGGGGTGGCTCCGTTGAGTGCTGGGGTCACCCAAAAGCCTGGTTTTGAGGTCCTTCCTGAACTGGGGAAATGTGAGAGATTGCCAGAGGTGAAGGGGGGAGTGTTCCAGGCTTTGGCTGCGAGGTAGGGGAAGGACTTTCCTCCCATTCTAGTCCTGATGATATGTGGGACAGTGGCCAGTGAGACCTGGGCTGAAAGGAGGTGTCTTTTGGATGTGTGGAAGGAGAGGTAGCTGTTCAGATATGCAGGTCTGGTGCTGTGTAGGGCTTTGTATGTGTAGGTGAGGAGTTTGAAGGATATTCATCTTTTGACTGGTAGCCAGTGGAGATTGCGGAGGTATTGGGTGATGTGACTGCAACGGGGATGTCGAGGATCAGTCTGGCTGTGGTGTTCCGGACAGTCTAGAGTTTGCAAAGGAGTTTATTGTTGATACCTGCGTAGAGAGCGTTGCCATAGTCCAGTCTGCTGCTGATGAGTTCGTGCGTGACTGTTTTTCTGGATTCGGTTGGGATCCATTTGAAGGTCTTTTGAAGCATGCAGAGGGTTTTGAAGCAGGTCAAGGAGACGGCGTTGATCTGGCGGTTCATTGTGAGCGATGAGTCTAGTATAATGCCGACGTTTCTTGCATGGTTCGTTAGGGTGGGGGGATTTCCAAGGTTGGAGGGCCACCAGGAGTTGTTCCATGCAGAGAGGGTGGAGCCAAGGATGAGGACTGTCTTTTCTGAGTTGAGTTTCAGGCAGCTGTTCTTCCTCCAGGTGGCGACGGCTTTTATCCCTTCTTGGAAGTTGTGTCTGGTGATGTTAGGTTCATTGGTGAGGGACAGGATCAGCTGGGTCGTCGTCGTCGGCGTATGAGACTATGTTGAGCCCATAGTTCCTGATGATGGTTGCAAGGGGGCCATGTAGATGCTGAAGAGGGTGGGCTGACGGAGGAGCTCTGGGGCACTCCACGGCTGGACTCTGTCAGTTCCAAGAGGTACGGAGCCTGTCTGATCCGCTGAGGTTTGTCGGTGAGGATGGAGCGGATCCAGTCGAGGGCCTTGCAGCGGATGCCAGCTGTGTGGAGTCTGGTGGCTAGGGTGCAGTGGGAGACAGTGTTGATGGCAGCCGAGAGGTCCAGGAGGATGACGACTGCCGTTTCGCCCTGGTCGAGGAGGGAGCGGATATCATCGGTGGCGGCGAGTAGGACGGTATCGGTGCTGTGATTGCTTCGGAATCTGGATTCGGAGATGGGTGGGATCCCCAGGACATAGCCACTGAGCCGCCACCAGGTAATGGGGTCCCCAAGGCCATTAATGGCTCAAGGATGGGGTCACGTGGCCCCCTACCTTAAATTAATTGGCCCTAGGGTGGGCTCCCAGGGCTTTTTGAGGCTCGGGAGCAAGGCGGTCCCCCTCCCCATATAAACTTATTTTGGCCTCAGGGTGGGGTACACGGGCCTTTAGAGGCTCTGGCAGGGGCACCACCAATCCCCCTCCCTTTTATGAATGCAGCACTGGTGGTGAGTTTCCCAGGGTATAAACATAGTAAATGGGGCCCAGGCCCATTTATTTTTTTCCTGATCCCACTGGAGTCCTGAGGTTTTGTGGAATCTTTTGCTAATTTGTTTTTCTTTTTGGCCCCAGGGTTGCCTCTCTTGGCCCCCCCCCCCCAATGGGGCCTAGGGGGTCAGGGTCCTTTCGATGTTTTTAATTTTTTGTGGTTTGGATTCCTAATTTGGCTCTTAGTACTGGTTACATTCTTTGAGCACTGGAACACTTCTTCTGTGTGCTTTATCCATTTTATTGTATTGTATTGTAATCCCTATATATTCGCAGATCTCTAATTTCTTTATAAACGATGACTTGTGACACATCCAGTCGCTGATTATAAAGAGAAAATGTCAGAACTCGAATATTGTAAGCTATTACAGTCAAGTTCTGACATCGCAATGCCTGTGGATGCAGCCAGCAGCCGAACTGAAAGGCAGATCAGGTCAAAGAGCTTAATTGAAGAACCTGTTTAGCAAAGAAAATGGAACATTTCTTTTCTTTCTTTTGCTCTATTTTTCTAACTTGTTTTGGCAAGCAGAGAACATGTTTTTTTTTTTTGCACTCCTTCAATAGATAAAGAAAAGCTAGAATCTTTCTGAATGTTTCGACACATTCCGAACCACTGAAGATTTTTTTTTAATCTGACTTGTATTGAACTGTTTTTAATATCAGTTTGCAAAAAATATATAACAGGTATTTAATTTGCACTAGATGTTTTATTTTTATTCTTCATGTTTGCAAACATGCTCTCTCTTTCATATGAAAAGGCTACGCACAAAGGATTAAAGGAGTTTGTGGGAAAGGTGATGGTGTGGCCATGTGTTATATGGGATAAAGTACTCCCTGGTGTACATGACAAGGATATTGCAAGTCACCTCAGATTTTCATAAGCGTTTAACTCCTCAGTGAATTGCAATATCCTTATCAGGTAAGGCAGGGTGTACTTTATCCTGTATCGTACATATATATATGAACCCCCTGGTCTTCCGATTGTGTCTTCGAAGGGGTGTTTAACGGAAAACATGTCCACGTTTATTGATTTCTTTCTGTTTGATTTTGTTATTGAACTGAACTCCTATATCCAAGACACTAAAGACTTTTTAAAAATGATTGAAGGTATTACCTGGGAACTTAATTTTGTCATGATCACCTTAGACTGTATTCAACACAGTAAGGGCCTGGAAGCTATCGAATACTTTTTAAAAGGACGCTCCATAAAATATATGGAACATAATTGTATGATTCTGGAATTTGTCAAGTATTGTTTGACTAACAACATTTTCCTTTTCCAGGAGCAATTGTTCAGACAGATGCAAGGCACAGCCATGGGCACCTGCTTCGCCCCCAGCTATGCAAATCTTTTCGTAGGCTGGTGGGAGAGGCAGGTGGCCTGGTCGGATGCCAATGATGTATGGACCGATAAATTGGTCAGCTGGAACCGGTATATTGATGACTTGTTCATCATATACAACGGCACAATTGAGTCAGCTGTAGAATACGTCAATGTTCTGAACATTAATAATCTCAATCTCAAGTTCAGTGGAGAAATAAGTAAGACCACAGTTAACTTTCTGGATTTGCGGGTTTTTGTTTCAGAGGATAGACTGTGTACAGTTTTACATCGGAAGCCTACGGCAGGTAATTCCGTTTTGCATTCCAGCAGCTGTCATATGGATAAACTAATCCATAGCATCCAATATGGCGAGCTGCTGAGGATAAAGAGGAACTGCACCAGAGAGTGTGATTTTCAAGCAGCAGCCAATGAAAGCACAGCCAGATTCCACACACGAGGATACTCTAGTGAAGTTCTACTTAGTGCCAAAAATAAGGTAGACACGAAGGATAGAACGAAACTGATACATGACATATCGAGAACTAAACAGAGGAAAGAGCAAGCCAGATCATCTCAAACTACAGATTGTAGGATGATTACCAACTTCTCCAGCAATTCAAATGATCTGAGACAAATACTAAGAAAGAACTGGCATATTTTAAAATCTGATCCAGTCATTGGGGAGGATTTGGCCAGAGCTCCCCAGCTGTCATTCAGAAAAGCCAGATCTTTAAAAGATCAATTGGTACAGAGTCACTATTCCCAAGGAAGAAGTGATTCATGTTTCAATCAGATCAAAGGCTTTCATCCTTGCAAAAAGTGCAAGGCGTGTAAAAGCAGCCATAAGGTCCTGACATATGAAGTACCAGGTATAAAGACTCCTAAAAGAATTGAAAAATTTATGAATTGCAATACCAGCCACACGGTGTACTGTCTAGTATGTCCGTGTGGGCTTCGGCTACATTGGAAGTACTATACACCCTACCAAAATCAGGATCTTAGAGCACATGAGAGCGATCGCCACCAAGGATGTAACTTATCCGGTGGCCCGCCATTTTGAAAGCCATCATAGTAGTAACAGGGATCTGTTGCGCTATTTCTGTTTGGATCATGTGCCAGGAACTATAAGAGGAGGAGATAGACAACTTAAACTCCGTAGACTTGAGTCCAGGTATATCATTGACATTCAGACTAAAATACCTCAGGGACTCAATGGTGGAGAGGAATTGGCTGTGCATCTGTGAATAACTGTACATAATTGTAAATGACTGTAAATAATGAAATCAACGGATTCTGGATTTTATGCACATATATGATGTAAAGAGTGCTGTAGTGAAGCGAATAGATTTCTTTTTCTTTTTGCTTCTTTGGTTTTTTTTGGGTAAGCCATGAGTGGTATCTCTGTTCTTAGATATAATAATTTTTTGGTTATTCTATCCAGTTTTGTTTGGAGGGTCTCCCAATACATTTAGGATTCTGGATTTTTATCTTGTTTCTCTGGTTCTGGTGATGGGTGAATAAGCTGGTATTATATAGACAATTATAATGGAATGATTTGGTATTGTATCAATCAGGTAGTGGATTCAATAGCCCATTCAGGGCGGAATTATGTTCTATTTGTACTATTGCAAATAATGACCTAATTATGAGGTATGGACTTGTTTACAGTGATAGCCTATTCAAGGCAAGATATGAATTAATGAATATCTGTATATATGTATGTACATATGTATAGTTGATTAGAATCATTTACCTGTATAGACATGCATTAATGATTTTAAGTTGCATGTTCAAAGATGGCCGAAATGGTTTCTTTTCCTTTATGTTCATTGTAACAGTCCTTCATTTATTTTGGTTGCATCTGACCCACCAATGAACTGTTTATGTGTTTATTTAAATAACGCTGTCTCGGGCTGCCGTGTAATATTGACAAAGGCAGTCGCCGAAACGCGTCTATTTGTGCTTGGCAAACCCGAATAAAATCTGGGTTTAGCAGTTTCCCGCGAGTGCTGTGCTTTTGTACTCTGTAGCAGGAATATATGTATATATATATGTAGAAATCCCTCAGTCAATCGACGGAAGGCAGAGTCGCACTCAGGATAGTTTAAAGAGAAAACAATTTATTGACTGACGCGTTTCAACCTCACGGTCGCCAGTAGATAGTTAACCTCGCGGTCGCCAGTAGATAGTTATAGTTAGGACCTATTTTCCATAGGAAATTCACAACATTCTATTTGAAATAACTTTGGCGCCGATTTACGAATCTTCGCGAAATTCTCAAAACTCGTGGGCGCTCTGGTCCGCTCCTATCCTGAAAGTTTCGGGGTGATTCGGCAAGCGGGGGCCGAGAAAAAAGGGGGGTCCCAAAACGTGTTTTCTCCATGTTAATTCCCATAGGAAATTTTAGACACGGCTACAGCTCGAACTGCTGAACGGAATTACACCAAATTTGTCAAAAAGGTAGCGCTTGGTTCAGAAAGCGACCTTTTTTTAAATGGTGTAAATCCGTTCAGTAGTTGGGGAGAAATTCAAAAAATAAGAGTCAAAAAATCAATTTCCCATAGGAAACTTTAGACATGGCTACAGCCCGAACTGCTGAACGGAATTACACCAAATTTGGCAAAGAGGTAGTTCTTGGTTCAGAAAGAACCCTTTTGTTAAATGGTGTAAATCCGTTCAGTAGTTGCTGAGAAAATCAAAAGTAAAACCACATATATATCTATGGCCACGGAGGGTCCGCGCACCCTGAGCGCACCTTCCCGATCACGAGCTGTATGCTAATTGGCTGTCAACACTCCAAACCAGGAAGTGTTGGCAGCCATCTTGTTCCTCGGTAGAACCGAGGCACAAGAAAACAGGAAAAAAAATGCGCAAAACGCAAAAAGGGGGCAGGGTAGAAACACCCTGAACCCCTAGGCCTGCTTAGGGGGTCCCACAAGGACCCCCAGGGCCAAAAAAAGCATTATTTTAAAAACAAAATCGGCGGGATGCGCGGATCCCGCCGAGAAAAAAAGAAAAACAAAGCGCGGTCTCCCGTGCTTCGATGGGATTTGGCCCCCGGGTGGGCCAAGTCACGGGGGCATGTGGGGGGTTAATAAAAATGTGTGGAGGGGCCTCTAAGGCCCCCCCTAAGCCCTGGGGACCGCCACCCCCCGGGGCTTTGAAATAAAAATGGTGCGGGAGGGCACTCGGCCCTCCCGCAGCCCCGGGGACCACCACCCCCCGGGGCTTCTTTTTTTAATAATTAAATTACCTGTGTGGGGGGGCTCGAGCCCCCCCACACGCCCCGGGGACCGCCACCTCCCCGGGGCATTAACAATTGGAATGTGGGGGTCCGTTTCGGGGCTCCCCGGGGCTGTGCAATTGTTGGGAGGGGGGCCGCGCGGCCCCCCTCCTGGAGCATGTGGTGGCCCTGGGGACCGCCACCCCCAGGGCCGGCTCCTGCAGTGTCCCGGGGTGCCTACCCCGGGACACTGCTGTTTGCAATGGCAGGACGGGAGCCGCGCGGCTCCCGCCCCTATCATTGCAAACTTGCTTTGCTTCATTGAAGCGAGAGCAGGGAAACCTGCTCTCACTTCAATGAAGCAAAGCAGATTGCTTTTCCATAAGGGGAGCTGCATGTCAGCAGCTCCCCTTATGGAAAAGCAATGCCGGCTCCCGCAGGACGTGGGGAGCCGGCGGGACCGTGCGGGGATTGGGGACTCCCCCACGGTCCCCAACGAGTGGCCAGGCCCCGGGGGATGGGGTCCCCCGGGCCATTAATGGCCCTGGAGGGGGGCCACGCAGCCCCCCTCCAAATATATATATTTTTTTAAAAAGAGGGCATGCCCCAGGGGATGGGGTACCCGGGGCAAATAGAGGCCCAGGGAAGGGGGGCCACGCGGCCCCCTTCCCATTTAAAAAAAAAAAAAGAAAATCCTCAGGCCCTGGGGGATGGGGTCCCCGGGGCCAAAAGTGGCCGAGGGAAGGGGGGCCACACAGCCCCCCTCCCATAAAAAAAAGCACAAAAAAAAAGACCGGCATCGTGCCGGAGGCCCCGCCCCCTCCCTGCAGCAGTCTGCAAACACGCCCCCTGGCACGTTGTAAGAAGGGGAAGTAATTCCCCTTGAATACTGGGGGTCCCTGGGGGCCAACTAGCCCACCAGGAACCTCCAGTATGCGCCAGGGAGCTACGTTGCAGAGAGGTGTTCAGAGGCCACGCCCCTTTTTACACCTCTCTGCAACGCAGCTCTGTGGCGCTTTTTGGAGGTACATGGTGGGCTAGTTGGACTCCAGAGACCCTCAGGATTCAAGGGGACCTAATCCCCCAACTTAAAACGCGCCAAAAATGGCAAATGGAGACCACCAGTACATTCCCTTTATATTTAATGATTAATTACACTCAGGTGAGAATGTTCGCATTGATTCCTGGGACTGGTAGTCATTTTACTACCCACGTGGGTCGCTGCCATCAAATGCATTTTTAAAACAAAGTTCACAAAGGCACCATGAAGTGTCCCGCACAGTTGCACTTGTCAGTACTCCAGCACCAACCTGCTCCGCAAGATGCTGCCCCAATAGGCAGCTGCAGACCCACTCGGGTAACGTGGCGGTGCAATCTCGTGGCCCGGGCAGACCACTAAACATTGAGGAAACAAAGTTGCCCTTTATATAAAGGGAATGTACTGGTGGTTTCTGTTTGCCATTTTTTGTGAAACTGCCCAGGAAGAAGGGCGTGAAGCCCGAAACGCGTCGGCAGAATATTATGGCGGATCGTGTCCATGCCTGAGGCGCTTGTGTGATAACAGCTGTGAACCGCCCTGCGGTTGCGATCTCAACGAAAGGGCAACTTTGTTTCCTCAATGTTTAGTGGTCTGCCCGGGCCACGAGATTGCACCGGCACTTTACCCGAGTGGGTCTGCAGTAGGGGTGGGCGGAATTTGCGGAGTTGCGTTCCGCAAAATTCCACGAAACGGCAAGAAATCTCCGCGAGCACGCGGAATTTCGCGTGCTCGCGGAGATTTTGCTGCGCCCGTTGAATCCTGCCCTGCATATTTATCCACGAAGATGCCACCGTTTTGTGCAATACCTCTACTCAACTGGAGTACTTTCTACTGGCTAATCGGTAAGTGCTACCTTGTTGGGTAAATGTATAGTGCCTTTCGTACACTACAGCTGCGTAAAGGTCCAGAAGAATTGACCCCAGTGACCTGTGTGTCTGTAACTTTGCCACCGCGCCGAAAGCGCTGGGGTCCTTTGATTAAGCTGTCCATCATTCTGGGGAAAGGGCGGGAAGACGGTGCATACCACTAGTGTATGTGGGGCGGGGGCAAACGGGCGGGGCTTCTAGGCCTGTTCACATGCCTCTTGTTTATAAAGGGTCAGAGCAGGATCTGAGCAGCAGATGAGGAGGAAGAACCTCCTGGTCACTGGACCTACACGGGGATTGCGCTTGAGAAAATCAAGGATGCAAAGACCTCCATCGGGGATTACAGCTAACTTTTCAGGGTGGAAATAGGAAGAAGGCACATCTGCTTAACAACGCTCACGAATTCTACACGAGGATTGCGCTCGAGAAAAGCAAGGATGCAAAGACCTCCATCGGGGATTACAGCTAACTTTTCACGTTGGAAATGGAGAGAAGGCACATCTGCTTAACCACGCTCACGAATTCTGCACACCTGCCCTGCATATTTATCCACGAAGATGCCTCCGTTTTGTGCAATACCTCTACTCAACTGGAGTACTTTCTACTGGCTAATCGGTAAGTGCTACCTCGTTGGGTAAATGTATAGTGCCTTAACTACACTACAGCTGCGTAAAGGTCCAGAAGAATTGACCCCAGTGACCTGTGTGTCTGTAACTTTGCCACCGCGCCGAAAGCGCTGGGGTCCTTTGATTAAGCTGTCCATCATTCTGGGGAAAGGGCGGGAAGACGGTGCATACCACTAGTGTATGTGGGGCGGGGGCAAACGGGCGGGGCTTCTAGGCCTGTTCACATGCCTCTTGTTTATAAAGGGTCAGAGCAGGATCTGAGCAGCAGATGAGGAGGAAGAACCTCCTGGTCACTGGACCTACACGGGGATTCCGCTCGAGAAAAGCAAGGATGCAAAGACCTCCATCGGGGATTACAGCTAACTTTTCACGTTGGAAATGGAGAGAAGGCACATCTGCTTAACCACGCTCACGAATTCTGCACACCTGCCCTGCATATTTATCCACGAAGATGCCTCCGTTTTGTGCAATACCTCTACTCAACTGGAGTACTTTCTACTGGCTAATCGGTAAGTGCTACCTCGTTGGGTAAATGTATAGTGCCTTTCCTACACTACAGCTGCGTAAAGGTCCAGAAGAATTGACCCCAGTGACCTGTGTGTCTGTAACTTTGCCACCGCGCCGAAAGCACCGGGGTCCTTTGATTAAGCTGTCCATCATTCTGGGGAAAGGGCGGGAAGACGGTGCATACCACTAGTGTATGTGGGGCGGGGGCAAACGGGCGGGGCTTCTAGGCCTGTTCACATGCCTCTTGTTTATAAAGGGTCAGAGCAGGATCTGAGCAGCAGATGAGGAGGAAGAACCTCCTGGTCACTGGACCTACACGGGGATTGCGCTCGGGAAAATCAAGGATGCAAAGACCTCCATCGGGGATTACAGCTAATGTTTGACGGTAGATATGGGCAGAAAGCACTCCTGCTTAGCCTCGACCTTGCTCACGAATTTTTTGTGCTGATTAATGTGTTACAGAATTTGAGCTTCAACTCGGGCACCTGCTTCAGTGCTTTCTTGCACCCGAATTCCGTTCCGCCGCGGATCGCGGAAGTTTCGACATTTCCACGTTCCGCGCGGAACGCGGAAATGCCGAAATTTCACAAGTTCCGCGAGCGGAACGGAATTTGCCGCCCACCCTTAGTCTGCAGCTGCTTATTGGGGCAGCGTCTTGAGGAGCAAGGTAGTGCTGGAGTACTGACAAGTGCGACTGTGCGGGACACTTCATGGTGCCTTTGTGAACTTTGTTTTAAAAATGCATTTGATGGCAGCGACCCACGTGGGTAGTAAAATGACTACCAGTCCCAGGAATCAATGCGAAATACTCACCTGAGTGTAATTAATCATTAAATACAAAGGGAATGTACTGGTGGCCTCCGTTTGCCATTCTTTGTTGAAACTGCCCAGGAAGAAGGGCGTGAAGCCCGAAACGCGTCAGCAGAATATTAAGGAGGATCGTGTCCATACCTGAGGCGCTTGTGTGTTAACAGCTGTGAACCACCCTGCAGGTGCGATCTCAACGAAAGGGCAACTTTGTTTCCTCAATATATATATATATATATATATATATATATACAAAAGAAGCAGAGAACTCTGGGTAGTTCCCAAGTTTAGGTGGAAGGCAGCTCCTGTATAGAGCACTCTCAACACCAGCGACACTCTAAATGTGCTCACCTCAAATGTCTGCTTTTCTATCAAAGCTTTTAAGCATAGGATTAGCACAGTACTCTCCACGCCGAGATAGAAAAGGACAAAGTCTTTTGACATTTCTACAGCAAAGTCTTTCAGCATAGGATTAGCACGGTGCTATCCACCCTGAGCTGCAAATGACAAAAGCCATTTACCACTCCAGGTACAGTATTACAGCTATGTATGAATATACCTACTGGCAATATATATATATGTGTGTGTGTGTGTGTGTGTGTGTCTGTGCCTGTGTGTATTTATATATTCACAAAAAAAGCAAAAGTTACTGGGACGATATAGTTAGGCTGAGATTTCGCTCATACAAAACCAGTTAAATTCAGCAGTTATAAGTACAAGGGCTAACTATAACTTGTGCCCCTGCAATGCACTTCTTATGATCTCACATATTACATAACTCATGACACGGTCAGTGACATCAGCCTAACTATAACGTTGCTCTAAGTTTTTTTCAGTGAATTTGTAAGTTTTTAAAATTCTGTTTCTGAACTATAACGTCCCTGTAACCTTTGTTTTTTTTAAGTGAATTTCAATAGTTTTTTAACTAGTAGTTGCGTTTGCAAAGTGCTGGAGAAAGGGGGCGGGCCTCCAACCATCTCTCAGGAATTCTGCTATGTTGGACTTACTGGAGGTAAGGTCTGCAGCTGAGGAGATTTCATACCCTAACCAGCAGTGCACCACGAGGTGCGTTTGCAGAGGGGTGGAGAAAGGGGGCATGGCCTCCGAAGTCCTCTCAGCAATCAGGCTGTATGGGACTTATTGGAGGTAAAAGGAGGGCTTGTTAACCCCCAAGGACCCTCAGCATCCAAGGTGACTTCATCCCACAACCATCTGTGTGCCAGGAGGCGGGTTTGCAGAGTGGTGGTGAAAGGGGGCGTGACCTCCAAAGACATCTCAGCAATCCCAATGTGTGGGACTTACTGAAGGTAACAGGAGGGGTAGTTGACCCCCAAGGACCCTCTGGAGCCAAGGGGACTTCATACCCCAACCTGCAGTGAGCTAGGAGGTGTGTTTGCAAAGTGAGGGAGAAAGGGGAGTGGCCTCCAAAGTCCTCTCAGGAATGAGGCAGTGTGGAACTTACTGGATGTAACAGGGGGGCTTGTTGGCCCCCAAGGACCCTCTGGACCCAAGGGGACTTCATCCCCAAAACCAGCAGCATGCCAGGCGGCAGATTTGAAGAGTGGTGGAGAAAGGGGGCATGGCCTCCAAAAACCTCTCAGCAATCCCAATATGTGAGACTTACTGGAGGTAACAGGAGGGGTAGTTGGCCCCCATGGACCCTCTGGAGCCAAGGGGACTTCCTCCCCCAACCTGCAGGGAGCTAGGAGGCCTGTTTGCAGAGTTGTGGAGAAAGGGGGCGTGGCCCCCAAAAACCTCTCAGCAACCCCAATGTGTGGGACTGACTGGAGGTAACAGGAGAGGTAGTTGGCCCCCATGCACCCTCTGGAGCCAAAGGGACTTCATCCCCAACCTGCAGTGAGCTAGGAGGCGTGTTTGCAGAGTAGGAGAAAAATGGGGAGTGGCCTCCAAAGCTCTCTCAGCAAGGAGGCTGTATGGGAATTACTGGATATAACAGGAGGGCTTGCTGGCCCCCAAGGACCCTCTGGACCCAATGGGACTTCATCCCCCCAACCAGCAGTATGCCAGGAGGCGTGTTCGCAGAGTGGTGGAGAAAGGGGGCAGGGCCTCCAGCATCTTGCTTGTCTTTTTGTTTTTTCCTTTTTTTGTTTATTCGGGGAGGGGGACTGCGTGCCCCCCCTTTGGTTTTTGTAACTGAATTTCTATGCTTTTTTTAACTAGTAGTTGCGTTTGCAGAGTGGTGGAGAAAGGGGGCGGGGCTTCCAACCATCTCTCAGGAATCTTGCTGTGTCAGACTTACTGGAGGTAACAGGAGGGCTTTTTGGCCATCAAGTACCCTTGAGCCAAGGAGACTTCATCCCCCAACCAGCAGTGCACCAGTAGGCGCGTTTGCAGAGTTCTGGGGAAAGGGGGCGTGGCCTCCGAAGTCCTCTCAGCAATCAGGCTGTGTTGGACTTACTGGAGGTAACAGGAGGGCTTGTTGACCCCCAAAGACACTTAGGGGCCCATTACGATACCCGGCGTAAATAAATCCGCCAGGC